>JANSVA010000218.1:10133033-10158393 GCA_025504915.1 Erythroxylum reticulatum | reverse complement strand
AAAAGTTTCTAGAAGTTTTCACACTATTCTTCCTTGTTTAAGACAAGTCTAGAGATAAGTGGAAGACTCTAAAATCTCTCATCAAATGGAGAGGTTAAGCCAAAAGTTTCTAGAAGTTTTCACACTATTCTTCCTTGTTTAAGACAAGTCTAGAGATAAGTGGAAGACTCTAAAATCTTATAGATCATTGTTGATAATACTTGAACATGTAGATAAATATAGAGAATTCTAGATGATGAATGCGAGCCCTTGGAGCAAATAAATCCTAGTCATCCATTGAAGAGGTGGAGGGTTGTAAATACCTAAGGAGAGTTCATTTGTAACATGCATAGAATCTTATAGCAATAGCCTTGTAAAGCTTTCTTGAGTAATACAAGCATTCTCTAAATTTTCTCATTCTGGTTCTTGTATTATCTTTCATCTTTACTAATTTGTACTAGTTTTGCTTTTAGCATTCAAGAAAGAAGTTGACTTAGTTGCGAGACATACAACTAAGTGTCATGCGGTTTATTGGTAAAAAGACCAAACCTGTGACAATTTGTATCAGAGCCAAGGTTGTGCTCATTGTTGCCTAGTAAAGATGTCTGAAACAAGTGGGACTACCAACGTTGGAGAGGTGAAGAAAACTAGTAAGAAGAGATCCAGGTCGAGAGATGTCTTGGTAGACATCAATGGAATGCTCACAAAGGTGGAACTTATGGTGGCCGAAGGGCAAGAGAAGTTTGAGAAGGTGGACCAAAACATTAAGGAACTTGAGAAGGGGAAAGAAGAGTTCCAAGAGGAAATACAAGGTACCTTAAAGATTGTCACTTCCAAATGTCTAGACCAAGTGAAGACCTTGGAGGAATCTCTTCAATTTGAGATTCTCTACCTCAAAAAAGAGTTTGTAAAGGTCATCTATGAGTTATGGGGTGAGCTAGTCCTTTGTAAGAAGGAAATTTCTCAAGGGGAAGCAATGTCATGCCCACGGTGGTCACTACTCCTTCGAAGGTGGACATTCCAAAACCAAAGGAGTATGGTGGGTCGAGGAATGCAAAGGAGATTAATAATTTCTTTTGGAGCTTGAAATAACACTTCAAGGGACTTGGTGTCATGGAAGATGCCAAAAAAATTGACAATGCCACTCTCTACCTTGATGGAGCTGCGATAGTTTAGTAAAGGAGAAGGCATGGTGATATTGAGAAGGGTAATTGCATCATAGGCACACGGGATGAGTTCAAGAAGAAACTCAAGAGATAATTTTACCCTAAGAATGTCGAATTAGAGACGAGAGCTAAGCTAAGACTTCTCACACAAAAGGGAAGCATTCGAGAATATGTGAGGGTGTTCTCTGAAGTGCTCTTAGAGATCCCTAACTATCCAAGTAAGGAAGCACTCTTTGCTTTTATGGATGGTTTACAAAATTGGATGAAGTTGAAGATCCAAAGGCATAGTGCATAAGACCTTGCCATCGTTATTTTCATTGCCAAGTCACTTATCGAATTTAAAAAGCTCGAGAAGCCTAAGTCTCACAAAGACAAGGGTGGAAGAGGAAAAAGTGGTCAAGGCAACCATCAAAGCAAAGAGGGCTCCCACAAGTATGGCAAGCACAAGGAGAGCAGCTATAAGGAGGACAAACGTAGGAAAGCATTGATCAAATGCTTCTTTTGTGAGAAACCGCACAAGGCAAGGGAGTGCCCAAAAAAGAGAAAGCTCTCTGCCTTGATTGAATAAAGGAAGGAGTAATGACAACTCAAAGAGATCGAGATGGGGTCTTTGTGAATCCTAAATGCCATCAAGGCCAAAGTTGAGGTGCCCAAGTCCAAGAAGAAGGGACGATTGTTCATGGAAGTGAAGGTAGGTGATAAAGCTATACAAACTTTAGTTGACACTGGAGCTACTCACAAATTCCTCAAAGTAAAGGAAACTAATGAATTAAGCCTCAAGTGTAGTAAGGAGCAAAGATGGCTCAAGACAGTGAATTTTGAGCCTAAGTCAACATTTGGAGTTGCTCGTAACATCAATGTATGCCTAGGTAAATGGTCTGACGTTTTTTATTTGTCAATTGTGCTTATGGATGATTATCCAATTGTGTTTGACATGGAGTTTATGGACGGTGTCAAGTTCATGTCGATTCCCTTTGCTAACACTATGTACGTCTTAGAGGAGGATAATCCGTGCATGATGCTTTTGTCACGTGAGGCAAGTCTACAAGCCAAGCAACTTTCGGCCATACAACTTGCCATGGGTGTGAAAAAGGCGCAACCTATATTCTGGGTGGCACTTAAAGAGTTAGAACAAGCTTCATCATAAGGGCTACCGAGGGGATTACCCACTTACTTGAGGAGTACAAGGATGTGATGTCCACAGAGTTGCTAAAGAAGCTTCCGCCAAAACGAGAGGTTGATCACAAGATTGAATTAGTGCAAGGTACAAGTCCACCCACGGTAGTACCCTACCGAATGGTGCCTCTCGAGCTTGAACAATTGAGGAGGCAACTTAAGGACTTGTTGGATGTGGGATATATCCAATCATCAAAGGCTCCATATGGTGCACCCGTGCTTTTCCAAAAGAATCAAGATGGGTCACTCTAATTGTGCATCGACTACAAGGCACTTAATAAGATTACTATAAAGAACAAATATCACATCCTATTGATTGTCGACTTGTTTAATCAATTTGATGAAGCGAGATAGTTTACCAAGCTTGATTTAAGAACGGGGTACTATCAAGTGAGGATCGCAGAGGGAGATATACCAAAAACTATTTGTGTTATGAGGTACAGTTCATTTGAGTTTTTAGTAATGCCTTTTGGACTTGCTAATACACCCGCCACATTTTGCACCGTCATGAATCAAATGTTACAACCCTTCTTGGACAAATTTGTTGTGGTGTACTTGGATGATATTGTGGTATATAGTAAAAGATTGGAAGAGTATTTATGCACTTACGACAAGTTTTCCAAGTTTGATGGAAAAATGAGTTGTATGTGAAAAAGGAGAAATGTGATTTTTTCACAACATCAGTCATGTTTTTGGGGCACATTCTGGGAGGAGGCAAGCTAAGGATGGACAAGTCCAAGGTGCAAGTCATCCATGATTGGGAACTACCAAGGAAGGTGTCCGAGTTACATTCTTTTCTTGGCCTTATCAACTACTACTGAAAGTTTATCAAAGGATATTCCTCCCTTGCATCTCTGCTCACTGATTTATTGAAAAGGAATAGAGTTTGTTATTAGGATGCTAAGTGTTAAGAAGCATTCGAAGTATTGAAGTAAGTAGTGATGAAAGAACCAATGTTGACTCTTCCCGATCATACTAAGTCATATAAGGTATATAATGATGCTTCCAATTTTGCCATTTGGTGGTTTTTTTTATGCAAGATGGACATCCAATTGCTTACGAGAGTCATAAGATAAATAATATCGAGCACCGCTATATAGTTCAAAAGAAGGAGATGATCGCAGTAGTACATTGTTTGCACACATAGAGGCATTACTAGTTGGGTTCCAAGTTTGTTGTGATGACCAATAATGTTGCCACAAACTACTTCCTCAACCAAAATAAGTTGACATTTAAATATGCTAAGCTACAAGCTTTCTTTGTGAAGTTTGATTTTGTGATGGAGTATAACCTGGGTGCAGCCAACATGGTGGTCGATGCTCTTAGTAGGAAGGTCAAGCTAGCTGCCATCACAAGTCCAAATTTTTCTTTGGTGGATCGTGTCAAGGAGGGACTTGAGCATGACCCGCAAGCTAAGAGTTTGGTGGAGTTGGCAAGATGTAGGAAGACATGCCAATTTTGGCTTAGGGATGGCCAAAGGTGATCAAGTGTATGTGCCAAAGTGGTAAGGCTTGAGGAAGGAGATCATTAAGGAGTTCCATGAGTCCAAATGGGCGGGACATCTTGGTGTACATCATACACTGAAACTTATAAAATGTGCATATTATTAACCCTAAATGGGCGATGACATTGAGTTATATGTGAAGACTTGTCTTATGTGCTAAGAATACAAGGTGTATCAACATAGGCAAGCTGGTTTGCTAGAACCATTGCCCATTCCAGAGAAGCCTTGGGAGAGTATTTCCATGGATTTCATCACTTGCCTATCAAAGTCTGAAGGATGTAGCAACATTATGGTTATGGTGGATCGATTTAGCAAATATGGAGTGTTCATCTCTCTGCCTACAAAATTTACAGTCAAGGATGCGACATGCCTATTCTTTCGACATGTGGTGAAGTATTGGGGCATACCTAAGACAATTGTGAGCAATTAGGACACTCGCTTCACCAGAAGATTTTGAATAGAGTTGTTTAAGCTAATAAGTTTCGAGCTCAACTTCTCTACAAACTTTCATCCTCAAACCGATGGCCAACTAGCATACAATTTGCAAAAGAGTGAGTTAAAGGGAGCTAGTCTATTAGAGATTACTACGGGACAATAACCAATGATCCTTACACTTTGGCGATTGGGTACAAAGGTCTAAGTCCTGTTGGCATAAGAAGACCGACATGACATGAGCATACTTGGCAAGGGCTGCCAAGTGAATGAAGGAATGGGCGAATACCAAAAGGAAACATTTGGAGTTCGAGGAAGGAGACTTAGTGATGGTGAAGTTCCTTCCCCATCAAAGCCGATGGCTTGCTAAAGTGCATAAGTGGCTAGTAAGGTGATAAAAGGGCCCTTTCCCATGTAGAAAAGAGTTGGCAAGCTAGCCTATCGTTTGACATAACCCTCACATTTGGAGATGCATTCAATCTTCCATATGAACTTGTCAAAACCATATCACATCGATAAAGAGGAGTCAAGTAGGGGCCAGTCGAGAAGAGCACCCCTAGCCATCACTACTTCTCATTAGCGTGAGATAAAGGAAATATTGACGCATCGTGTTATACCGAGGAGGGGTTCCCATCCAAGCTATGTGGAGTATTTTGTGAAATGGAAGGGTTACCCGATAGTGACGTGAGTTAGGAGCATGAGCTCACATTATGGGACCATAAGGCAATTATCGAGGCATACAAAGAGGATACGATGAGGGCGTCGCCCAAATAAGTGGGGGAGAATGTCACGCATCGTAAAGTTTCCCATCAAATGGAGAGGTTAAGCCAAAAGTCTCTAGAAGTTTCTACATAATTCTTCGATGTTCAAAATAAGTCTAAAGATTGGTGGAGGATTTTAAAATCTTATAGATCATTGTAGATAATACTTGAACATGTAGATACATGTAGAGAATTCTAAATGATGAATGTGAGCCCTTGAATCAAATGAATCTTATCCATCCATCGAGGAGGTGGAGGGCTATAAACCCAATGAGAGTTTATTTGTACTATGCATAGAATCTTATAGCAATAGCTTTGTAAAGCTTTCATGAGTAATACAAACATTTTCTAAGTTTCCTCATTCTTGTTCTTATATTATCTTTCATCTTTACTAACTTGGGTTAGCTTTGCTTCTAGCATTTAAGGGAGAGGTTGACTTAATTGTGAGACATATAACTAAGTGCCACGCGATTCGTTGATAAAATAACCAAGCCTGTCATAGTGATGGCTGGCTGGAGCATAAAAAACTACACTGCAGAATTCTATGTATAAATGTTCCTCTTACCATTTTGAAGTTTTCTTTTTTTGTGAATTTTAAACCTTGAGACAAGTTTCTGGAGTTAGTTCCAAGTTTTATTTGTTACACAAGCCAGCAATGACTTTTACAGATATCTATCCATAATTAACTTCAATCACAATTTTAAATTATAAATCAATTATATAGTCCTTATTACATAAAAATTTACTTTATGAAAATTATATAAATCATTTATGATATTAATAATCACTAATATCTATCAATTTTTAACATATAATTTTAATAGATTCATAAAAGGTTTCTCGCACCAAAATAAAAAATGATAGTTAATAATTCAATTAACCAATAACATTGTGAATTCATTATTCTATTTCTTCTAGTTTAAGTAACTATAAAATTTGATTTCAATTAATAAGATTTTTTGAATCATCAAAACAAACCTCTTCCATTCTAAGTTGAAAGAATTATGTGGGTAACAATGTTTGGCTGCCTAATATAACTTTTAGATTTCAAAATTTGTAACACTGCATTGCATCTCTTTTTTGATTGTCTAAGAAGTGTCTACTTGCCTAAACATACAGACCTGGCAATAGAAAACTTTGAATAGGAAAAACACAAAAGAATTCTTTGATAAGAATCAAATTCGAATTGCAGGCTTGTCAATAGTACATTAAAAGCAATTATAAGGTGAAGAAAAAACTGAGCTTGTAGTTTGAGTAGTACTTAATCCCCCTCATAAATGTACGCGTCTTGATATCTTATAACGAAAAGAACAATAGAAACAAAAGTGAAGGAGTTATAACTTTTAATGGTAAGCGCTATTTTTTTTGAGAAATTAAATTGTATTAAAAAATAAATAAGGTACAAGGGTCTGCCAAGGATCCTTATTATACACGTCCATTAAACAAGACTAGCTAAGTCGCCTAACACATAAGCACTAAGAGACTTAATCAAAACGACAACGTAGAGACACTCGGATATAACATTTCCAATTAGGGTATAACCACCTTCAGCTTTCTCTACTCTCCTAGAGACTTCTCGATTGGGGGTGGGTGATATCTTGTGATTGTATCATCGATGGCTCTCACTTCTTCCCCTTCTTCTTTCGTGCTCAATGGAGTTAGTCCTTAGTAAGTCTCCTTGATTGAAGCTCCTCTATTCTTAACATTTATGGGGAAACTAACCTTTTGCCCTAAATCTCCAAACCATGCTTGACAGATGGTTGATCGATGATGAGGGAAACTCTCTTAAGAGGCATCACAATTTTGTTTGCTCATTTCTTCTTCTTTGATCTGTTCCTTGAAACTCCATATCTTACTGAAAAGGGATCTAAAAAGAAAAGGTTACTATGCTTCTAACAGGTTAGTCCCAAGCCTTTCTTCCTTGTTCATGTACATAGGAACATGTTATGTAATTTGTTTTCATGAATAGATTGAGAATCTGGTCTGCTAGAGTTGTAGGTATGTGTAAATAGGGTTAGGGTTTAGATTCTCCATATGAGAGCAATTCCTCTTACCACAGCAAGAGTTCAATTGATTAGTAATCAGTTGTTCTCTTATACCAGTTATTATGAGCTCTATAATAGAAGGTAAGGAAGTGGTCCTCTGTTTGAACCTTCTGTAGTTTCTCTCTTTCCAAATTTCTTGAGTGCATGTGGCAGCTAATATTAGGATCACTGATCTATCAAATTTTGATAGGTGTAGCTGAGGTAATTCCAGTAGTCTCTAGACTCTTTCTTTAGATTACATAGAATGCACATCCTTGAGGAGTTTAGGAATTGTAGCCTATCAATTATACTGAGTCTATTCAGTATAACAAGCCAAAGCAAAAAACTAGTTTTAGGCCTAAGAAACTTATTCAAAACCATAGAGTACCATTATACTCTATTCAATATCCCGTCCCTCAATCTCTTAACTTCCTTTAGAGTGATCTCTGAAACTGAGATCCCCTTCCATAAATAAGTATCCTTTTCTCCATGACTTCTGAACTGTGGAATAGATAGAGTTCTGATTTCATCATTTGATAGTAACCCTCTGCCTTTTACAATAATTTCTTTGAGCTTAGTATTCCTAGGAAATCTTTCCAGAAGGTTTCTTGCCATCTGATTATGAATTAATGCACCATGCCTTGTCCAATTATCATACCATAGGGATAATCGTTCTCCAGTCCTTATTTGACAAGATATATGCTATTGTACCTCCTCACTCAGTTTCAGCATTTGGTTAAAGAACCAAGTATGACTGTCTTTAAGACTTAGAGCCCAAAAACTCCCATCTTTCAATAAGTAAATGTGAATCCATTTGATCCACATAGACTCCTTATCACCAAGGATTCTCCAAATTCTTTTAGTCATGAGTAAACGGTTCTTTTTGGTAATAGACTCTAGTCCCAATCCCCCCTCTTCTTTAGACTCTAGTCCCAATCCCCCCTCTTCTTTCGTTTGACAAATACTCTTCCAGTTGCGTTTTGTTTTCCCTTTTCCCCCACTCATATTCCCCCATAGGAATTGTTTCATCATTCTTTCAATTGTTTTGGTGATCCCCTTGGAGAGAAAAAGATAGGAACACCAATAAGTGTGCATTGATGATATGACCGGCTTTAAGAGCTGAAGCTTCCCTCGATAAGATAAGGCTCCATTTGTCCATTATCCCAATTTTTTTTGAAAAATTTCAATTAGAGGAATACATTCACAATACCTTAGTTTTCTAAAAGATATTGGAATACCCAAATAAAGGAGAGGAGGCTCCTTTATTTCCGTTCCCGTTACTAGTGTCAATGCATTTGATAGGTGAGAAGCATTTTTAGAAACCATGAAGTAGCTCTTTTGACGATTTATACTTAGCCCCGACATCTCTTTGAAAGAATTTAGAGTTCTCATCAATAGGGAAATATAGTGAACATTCGCCTTGCTTAGGAGAATGAGATCATCTGCAAAATATAAGCTAGTTAGTGAAATTTTCTTACATTTGGAGTGATATTTGAAGCCTGGATCTTTTGTTGAATTATACTTTAACATTTGGGTAAGAACCTCCATACAAATTAAGAATAAGTAAGGTGACAATGGATCCCCTTGCCTTAGTCCTTTTTTGCCTTTAAAGATCTCCGTAAGACTCCCATTTATTAGTATTCCAAAGGCTGTAGAAGTAATGCATTCCCGGATCCACCTTAAGAACCTTTGAGGAAATCCCATGATCTCCATAGTTTGTAGCAAAAAACTCTAATTTACACTGTTAAATGCTTTCTGTAGGTCCACTTTGATAGTGCAATTATGAGGACTTTTCCTGCAATTATACCCCTTCAATAGCTCCTGAACTATAAGAATATTATCCTCAATGTCCCTATTCTTCATAAATGCTCCTTGGTTTTCGCTGATGAGAGATTGGATAGCTTCCTTTAGCCTATTTGCTAAGATCCTTGCGATGATTTTATAAAGAAAGTTTGTGCAATAAATAGGTCTGAAATCAGTCCAAAAGGAAGGATTTGAGTGTTTTGGAATTACATAGAGAAAAGTCTTGATGATCTCCTTTAGTAAGACTCCTTTCTGGAAAAATTCAAATACTGCCTCTTTTACTAACCTCCCCATCGTATTCCAAGTTTTTTGATAAAAAAACCATTCAATCCGTCAAGCCTCAATGTTTTTGATCCATTCATGTCAAACACTACCCTTTCAATTTCTTGGTCAGTTACTGGCCTGATTAAAAAGGAAACCATGTCTTCAGTAATTCTTGGTGTGACAAACTTCCTAAATTCATCTCCTATTGTAAGAGAAGAGTATTATGTGCTTAGAAGATTCTTAAAATAAGAAAATACTTCCTTAGCTAACATTCTTTCTTGCTTACATTGAGTTAAAAAAGAATTTGAAGCATGTATATCCATCCTTTAACAAGTTATTCTAGATCTCTGCTTTAAAAGAGAGATTTGGTTATCTACCAATTACAAACAGTCTTTTATAACTTTCTTTTCTGGTAAAGCTAATGATTCATATATATGTAGGATTCTCTGGCAATGTTGTTTGTGTAGCTGAAAATTTAACGGTGAGCGCTATTTCTCGTGGATGCAAGGGAATTTTCGGATCGCTTTCAGGGCTGAGGAGGTCACACGGACCAGCGCAATTTTAGCAGAGCCAAGTACAATTCCCGAAACCACCAAATTATCTCGAGTGGACAGAAGTTAGTCAGTTCATACTGTTCACTGGTATCGACATTCTAGCAATCATGGCTTCAGCTTTTTCTGTTCATAGTTACTATCAACGTTAATGGGATTGCTTTGTCGTGCCTAAATCTTCGTATCAGGCTAATGTACAAAAGTAGGGGTTAGTTGGTCCAAAGGTTGAAAGGCCTATTATTTTTTTTATTTTTAAATTTAATTAAAAGCTATATTGAATTGTGTTTTCAATTTTTATTTTTAAATGGTTTTTAGTTTTAGAACTTAATATATGTTATTTATGAAATATTAATTGCTAATATGAATTATGACTAAATAATTTAATTATGCAATTTGATATAAGTTTTAAAAAGTAAAAGTTACGTAAAAAAATATTTTCAAAATTTATATTTATTTAATAAATAAATTTAAAATATTTCTAAAAATAATAACTAGTAAATAAAAAATATTTTAGTAAATATATAAAAACTTTACAAAAATTACACAATTTACTTATATAATTGTTTATTTAATAATATATTTTATTAATATTTACTAATAAATAATATATCAGAAATTAAAATAAAGTTATTTACTTAACTAATCGATAAAATAAATTTACATTTAAGTTTTATGTAATATTTAATTCAATAATAAATGTATAATACGTTGAAATTAACAACTAAGGGTATTTTTTAAAAATATATTAAAATAAAAATAATAACCAAAAAATAACGTAACTAGATATCTCCACTCTTAAAAATTTTGAAGTCTATATTTAAGTCTTAGAGATTTAATTTTAATTTATTAATTTGCTGAATAATTTATTTATAACACAAGATTAGTGAGTTATTAGTGAATTACTACTTATATCCAAGACTTTTGCCAATTCAATTAGTAGATTATTGAATTGTTAAGTTATGAAAAATTAGTCATCGTGCTTGATACTATATAATCATGCATTCATTACAAGGACTCAAGGGAAGAGCAATGTGAACCGAGTTAAGAATCGTGGCGGAATTTGTCCTATGATCATATGCTAAGGTACAATGATAAGTTCATGACTCAGAGTCCTTGTTTTTGTGATCATGTTAGACATCTACCAAATCAATTCCTAACAATTTGTATGCTTGCGACCCCATTAATTAGTGGTTTGTAAGGAATCAGAAATCTGTTACTGGAAAAAGGGACCAGAATCTGAAAATCTGTCCTCAATGTGGATGGTCGTCTCTCAACGATGAATCACTTATCCCGTTGGATTGTTCTGTACCACTGGTCCTATAGTAGCTTCTTTAAGGGCATTTACCACGTACTGTGTGACCTTGGTTATTTCCACAATCGCTTTGCAAATTTGGGAAATTTCCAAGTTTGACAGATGACAGCCTCGTGAAGCTAGCTTTGTTCAAGGACAGCGGCAAGTTGACCTCTTGTTGTAGCAATTATAAAGAAAGATGTGGTAAAAACTAAAAAGAACGAACCTTGAAGACAATATGATAAGGTCTATTATAACCGATTCATAAGGTAGTTTTAGAGCAGGAGAATCAAGTTTGATAATAAGATATTTTATATTTTACTATGATTATGATTATTAATGAATTACAACGATTCTCGTTTCCTAGAAATTATAGTGTCTTTTTGGTTTCTTTTTTAACTAAAGTACGGATGAGATAAATTACGCCCAAACAGTTATCAAATATAAAACGATGATGTGGTCAAAACTAATGACTAAAACGACGTATTTGAGAGGACAAAGAGTGAGATAAACGGTCCCCTTTGTCTTTAGAGGGGGCAACAAGGTAGGGCAAACCCCAACGGGGTTGGAAGCTGCATGACATTGCAAAACAGTCGCCTCTCATAATCTGCTTTCGTCTGTGCTCTCATCCCTCATAGCACATGACTTTGTTCAAGCTCCAACAACATTAATTCATCATTTCGTCTTTATACCCTCTAATCCACCATAAATACCATCTCACCTCCTCTCGGACCTTCCCCACAATTGCCACAGTTTCTCTTCTCCTGATCAAATCGTACCCACATAGATTGCTCTCTACCTCTTGCAATTTGCTCGTAAAAGATTCGGACGTCAAAAATGGCTCTAAGGAAATCAAACAAGCTTCCACAAACACTGGCTCTCAAGCAAATCCTGAAAAGATGCTCTAGTTTTGGAAAGAGACATGGTTACGACCAACAAAGCCTTCCTGATGATGTACCTAAAGGCCATTTTGCAGTGTATGTTGGTGAAAACAGAAGCAGATATATCATCCCCATATCATGGTTGGATCATCCCGATTTCCAAACCTTACTTCAAAGAGCTGAAGAAGAGTATGGCTTCAAACACGACATGGGTCTTACCCTTCCCTGCGAAGATATTGTCTTCCGCTCTCTAACAGCCATGATAGGATGAACTGAATACGATTTTAGAGGCATATGATCCACAAAGATTAAGCTTTTCCCCTTTTCATTTTTGTCTGGTGCAACACTGACTTAAATTAATTGATCATTAACCTAGCTAGCTATTGTTTATACCATCTTTTCTTGTTGATCTTCGATTGTAATCAGTATTATTATTATTTCTTGTATTACTTGCAAGAACTAAAAGATGATTTATTAGTATTTCCAAGTTCAAAAAAATATTTATGGCTTATCATTTCCGAGTTAGTTTATGATTATTGCACCGAGTTTAAAGTTCCTGCTCTCTGTTTGTTTCTTGATAGAGCTAAAGATTCGATCTTCAAGTACTCGCACCATTACTTTTTAGAAATCAATAGAAAGCAAATTAAATAAACTTCGCCACATCACGTTCACCAAGAAGTATGCTTCTTCTTTCTCAAGTTTTCATGAAAAAGAAATGACATTAGAAGTGTTGAAATTGAAACAGGTCCACGACAAGGAAAATGAAATTTGCCAACGGAAATTACTGACAGAATATCTACACATTCCATTTGAAAGTTAAGTTAGCAACAGAATTTGGTGATGGACCTTAGTGTCGGAGAAATAGTAGTAGATTTGCAACGAATCACAAAATGTCCATCACAAATTTACCGACAAAAATTTTGTGTAACTGTTGGTGAATTTACTGACGGTTATACTATAATGTCTTCGGTCGGTAAAGTTACCGACGGATAAGATGTGTTCTTCGGTAAGTTAATGTTGTAATTACCAATGGTTATTAGTTATCTGTCGGTAAATCAAATAGATTTTGCCCATGAACTTTATTTTTCTGTTAGTAAATTTACTAAAAACTATATTTTTAATTTCCCTGCATTAAATTTTATTTGATGATGTTATGGTTGATGCATAATTTAAACAATTATGAATTATTTGTTGATAATATTTTGATTTGTTTCAACATTTAATTTATTAAAACAGAAAGTTGATTGATGATATAAAGTAAAAATTATCTTAATTAATAATAAAAAATTATTTTGTACGTAATAAGTATTTGTAATTCATACAAAATGACTATAAGTACGTTATTCATTTGGTAACTGCGGTTGTTCTGATTGCTGCTATGAGGTGCTACGTCTCCCCTTCAACTCATTCACCTCATTACAGAGTTGAGCTATGTACTCTATCAATTGTTGCAATTGAGTTGTCAATGTTTATATTGTGCTCTGAATCTCATGGAGTTCATTGAGTGTAGACTGCCTACTAGATACTGCTGTACTAGATGCGGATGATTGCGAGTAACATGTGTTCACAAATGAACCTAAGTCGAATATACTTCCACTACGGTCCCTACCACCTACTGTATGAAAATAGGGTTGAGTCTCATCAACATCTTCAGACTACTGTGACTATCATTGAATGCTTTCTTGTATTTAGTCTTATCAGAAGGTAATGTTTATGTTAGTAAGTGATAATTATTAAGCATTAATATTAAAACATAAATTTCACGTACATTTAGTTATCTACATCGGGTGTTGACAAAGGTTACACCATCATACTTCTTAATGTGAGTGTACAAAAAGAGTTGACGGGGTGTAGGCTTTGTGCCCCTAGACTTTTCCTGCATCAGAATAAAATGTTATAAGTGAACTACAATTTATAAAAATTTCAACCAAATTTTCTCTATTTTATGATATTTACCTCCTGTTGAACAAAGAAAATAACTCAACAACACAACTATATATATGGCACCAGATATTTATAACATTATCATTCTTCATAATACAAAAATTTTCATTCCAAAATTCACACATCAATATAAATTGAAATACACCAAAATAAAAAATAAAATATAAATGTAAAGTATAGATAATTACAAGCCTTTCTATATGCTCGTAGTGGATAATAGATCCTCCAGTATATATGAGAAGACTCTCTTCTCCCGGTCCTCCATATCTGTTGGTAGAATTATGCTATGAAATGAACATTACCTCGAGTGATGTCCAATACTGCTACCAACGACCTCTTATTTATTTAGAAATATAAGGCAATCGTACACCAGTCTTATGTATCACACCAAACAAAGTCTCGATAATGTGTACGTACTCGTCTCTCCCATACTTTATAAATGATCGCGTCAAATTCAGAATCCTAAAAAAATTCTTTTTGAAATAAAAGGAAAAACGTACAATAAATATTTATAATGTAATAATAATTATATAATAAATGTATAAAAATCAATTGAAAAATATAAAAAATAATTTTTTTACCTTAAACTCCTGATAATAAAAATTTTTTGTTGTCTGAGAGATATTCTTCCATATATAACCCTCAACATAAATCTTTTCCTTAAATTTAGATGTTATATTTCTTAAGCATGGTCCAGATGAAATCAACCTAATATTAAAACAATTAATTTTATACCATTTTTTAAATTTAAACCTCTAACTTAATTATAAACATATGACGTTTCATGTATTTTTACTTATAGATTATTAACAATTGTGATGTAAGTTCTTCCATCAACTCCCTCAGCTCCAGGCTGGAGGCTACCTCCTTCATCCACATCATTTATCCCTGATATCTCTGTTGATATAGGGGTGATGGCTAGTGTAGTAGCAAGTACGGAAGGTGATGCCTCATCTGCAAGTGTAGGAGTAGCAGGAGATACAAAATTTGATTTAGTTGCAGTTGCAGAATGTGATGCTTCACCTGGATAGTAACTGACTCCAAATCATGGTCTGAACCTTGGTCATATTATATCTTGTTTTCTCTTTGGTGGCATATTTCAACCTAATATTCATATCCCATCCTTTGAATTAATATTTCCCATTTGCATCATTACCATTATCCTCGTTTTGATTATATGTTTCTTGATTGAAATTAATATCCTTAATAATTATTAGAAAATTATTTCCTATATATAGTTACATATCCCTTAAATCATCATTCGACCTAACACTTCCAAATTAGGTTATATTATATTTCAAGTAATTGGCCTTAACTTCTTACGATTAAAGTCGATTTCAGTTCTAAGAGAACCATACAATAGATAACCATTTTTCCAAACCTTGCCTACTCTTTTGTTGAAATCTTTCTTTAGCAATAATATGTCTAGATCATTTATTATAGTGTCAAATGTGGACAAATTGTCGAACTCAATACTGATGGATACTTTTACTGTCAAAAAACGTAATCTTTCTCAACAATGTTACCTATGAAAAATCATTTTCTGTTGGTAATTTGCTACGGTTTCTCTTCTGTCGGTATTTTTCGTTAGTAATTACTAATTTTTGTGTAGTAGTCATCAATATACAACAACCATTTTGAATCTAATCTTCAAAGCAATATCAGTAGTTTAAGGTATGGAAATGAATGTAACCAAAATAAAAGGCATGGTATAATATAAGATTTCTCCATTTTAATCCCTTTAAGTTTAACCATGTACTTTATGAAGAAAAGATTTTGTTAGAAAGATCCAATTCCTAATTGGATTTTTCTTTATATTATATGTACCTAATGTTTTAAAAATTGGATTGGAAGTTAAATCGGTAAATAAATTGATAAAAGAAGAGGTTTAAGGTCTAAAAGATTCAAACATTATTAGACTGTTATAATAATTATTAGACATTGAATAAAATTAAAGAATTTAAAATATAATTGAAAGATATTGTTCTTGTCCATTAAAGAATTTAAGGTTTAAGTGAAAAAAGCTTATTAAATGAAAGATTGACCGATTAATTAATAAATTGGTTATTTTTAATAAAAAGAGTTATTGATGTAAATCAAATTGAAAAGTTAAAAATTGAATTACAAAATTGGATAGTTCAAGATTTTTTATTAAACCCGTCGAACAGGTTGAATTTTTTATTCAATATCCACATGATATTATTCATTTTTCTAGTTTAACAATAGAACATAATATGCAAATAATAAAATAAAAGTTCTTTCTTAAACTGGTCAAATCATAAATAATTATTAAGTAAAAACTAATAAAGATCATAGTGGTTATATGTCATTAAATCGACATAATCTTATTGTACTTAATACAATATGTAATGAAAGGCATCATGATGGCCCAACTATAATATCTTTGTTAAAGACATCTTGTTATAACAAGATAATACACTCATATATATACCCTAGCTAATATAATGAAACACGATACATTTAAATATCATAAATAGTAAATAAATGAGCTCATAGTGTTCAAAACGTAAATAATACAAAATGTAATCATAATGTCAATAATAGTTTCCAGTAATCTATATTCTTTAATCTTGTTCATTTAATATCTTTGTTAACAACGCGCTTTTCCAATGGAGTTGCAACCATGAAATTGATACTAAGGTGTTGAATTGGAACCTTTTGTTCTTGAAATTCTTTCTTTAATGATAAAGTACTTTAATTTTATGTGTTTTGCACATTTAAATAGCCACAACTTTTGGAAAGGAAGAAAAATGTGACGTTATGATAATAAATTTTTAATAGCATGGTGATAATATCAACAACTTTAAGTTCTGAAATAAAGTTCCACAATTAGAACATATGAGCAGTAGCTTCCAAACATATCACAAACTCAGCTTTCATAGAGGATGTGATAATTATAGGCTATTTTACACTATTATGTGAGATTATTTCTCCACAAAAAAATTTGCTAAACGTAGATTTTCTTGTATCTACAGATCTAACATAATATGAATATGAATATAAATATAAATATTATATTACCTCAAAATGATTAGCTCTCTTTAAGTGAGCAAGTGATCTTTTACTCTTTACAAGTATCTGAATCCTTTCTTTTAACATTTCCAATGATCCAATCCTATATTACTTTGATATCTACCTAGCATTTAACCAAAAACCATTATTCGATCTGTTATAAGTTTGAGCATACATCAAACTACTGACAATAAATGCATAAGGAATCTATTCCATTTTTTTTATATTCCAATTCACTCTTTTGACATTGAATATGACTTAAATTTATATCCTTTTCTAATTGGGACAACATTTATAGATTATTTTCTATTTTAAATCTCTTTATAACTTTATTAATATATGTTATTTAAGATACCCTTAACAATTCTTATGATCTATCATGAAATATTTCTATTCCAATCATATAAATGCCTCCCTCATATCTTTCATTTCAAATTTCTTAAAGAGAATCCTTAGTCTCATGTAATAAGTTAAGATCATAAAAAATAAGCAAATTATCTTCAATATACATAATAAGAATTATAAACTTGCTCCCACTGATCTTCATGTATATAT
The DNA here is from genome assembly GCA_025504915.1 of Erythroxylum reticulatum. Classification (NCBI taxonomy): domain Eukaryota; kingdom Viridiplantae; phylum Streptophyta; class Magnoliopsida; order Malpighiales; family Erythroxylaceae; genus Erythroxylum; species Erythroxylum reticulatum. The sequence continues at coordinate 10,141,029 of JANSVA010000218.1, read as the reverse complement.
ATTGATCAATAATGTTTTCCTTAAGTTTAAAAAAACTAATGGTATTATTGAATTTAAGATACTATTGTTACAAAGTTTAATTAAGTTCGTATATTAACTTCTTAAGTTTACATGTCATGTGTTTCTTTTCTTTAATAACAATACAATCATGTTTCTTCCTTTAAATTCTTATTAAGAATGGAAATTTATATATTCATTTAATGGAAATTTAAATAATAATGAGCTACTAATTTTATGATAATTATTAATGAGTCATTTTCAAAAAACAAGAAAAAGGTCTCCTTATAGTTAACATCATCTTTCTAAGTGAAATCCTTATAAACAAGTCCAGCATTTAGTCATTTGACAAGGCAATTAGAATCATATTTGAGCAAAGTCCCATTTACACCCAACTCATTTCAACCTTCAGGAAATTCAACAAGATCTCATATTTCATTATAACCCATCAGTTTCATCTATTTTTTATAACATATAAACACTAAGCAGAATTACCACTTTTAATATCTTATGAAAGTCAAAAAGGATCATCATCAATTCCTCAGTTAAATTTTAACTCTTGTAAATAAACCATATAATCATAAAAAATAATAGGCTTTCTTCACTTTGTGGACTTTCTTAATACTGTCATATAGCTCATCTACCACAGGTTTATCAACTATAGCCTTACTATAGGGTGCTTCATCATTCATTTATTATTCTTGTATATTGTCAAAATGTTTAACAAACATGGGAATAATGAATTGGGAAAAAGTTTAAGGCAAAATAATATCCATCTTAACTTCTTGAATTTTAACTTTATGTAGTTCCACACTATTACTAATTTCACCATTTTTAATGAACCTTGCATTTTTAGTTTAAAAAATTCTTATACTATAGTCAAGACAATAAAATATATGCCTTTTAGATTTTTCTAGACAAATAATAAAGAAACATTTGTTATTCTTAGGACCAATTTTTTTCCTATAGATTATAAAATGTTACTTCTAGTGATAAACTCTAAATATGTATATACCTCAAACTAGATTTTCTTGTCCTCCATAATTCATAAGGAATCTCTGAAACTGCCTTACTAGGAATTATGCTTAATAAACATAAGGTAATTTCCAAAGCATATATCCATATGATGAGGAAAGATAAAAATAACTCAATATGCTCTTAACTATATCCATTAAAGTATGCTTATGCCTTTCTACAATACCATTATATTTTAGTGTGACGAACATTATGTATTAAGTACATACATTATGCTTTTTTAAGAATTTAACAAATAGGTCAAGACATTGTCCAATTTCATTTTACCTTCTACAAAATTCACCACCTTTAACAAACCTAACAACTTTCACTTTTGGTCTAATTATCTTTTAACCCCTATTAATAAACACGTCTACAGCATTTACTAATTATGATTCCTCATATAGCAATTAGACATATCCATAATGTAAAATCATCAATAAAAGTGATAAAATACTATTTCCCACTAAAAGATGAAAGATCAAAAGGCCCATATATATCAAAATATATAAAAGTTCAAGGTGATGTTGCTTCTTGTGTTTGTTTTCTTAATTATGTGTCTTATATGTTTTCTCTTAAAACCATGCACATATTTACTAAAATAGGTAAAATCTAAATTGCAATGATTTCTTTCTTTACAATCTTTGTATTCTTTCTTTAGATATGTTACTTAGATGTTTGTCATAAATGAGCTAAACTTTCTTCTATTAAACTATGTTTAATACCAACATTTAATGAAGGGTTAATAAAGTCTCAGCAAACAAATCATCAAACTTTAATTTGTATAAACCCTAACAAAACTAATAAAATTGTCATTATTAAATAAAATGAAACATATATTTCAAACTTAAAGGAATATCCAACTTTATCAAGTTTAGAAAAAGAAATTAAACTTTAAGAAACAATAGGAACATAAAGTGTTTGGAAGAGGTATAAATGATGTCTAACACCTAAATTCAAATGGTAAGTTCTAATAGCTTCAACTTGAGCTTTGATTTAATTACCCATAAATATACAATTTTCATTTGAGTTTCTAGTTTAGGTCAATCTCTGCATCGTATTTAAGACATAATTGGTAAATTGAGAATCAATCCATCAGGTATTAAAAGGAAACTTGTAAATTTTGATTTAAATATACCTACCTTTCTTTTCAAATCATGCCTTATTTTTCAAGATGTCTTTTTGATAATGTCCAACCTTTCCATAAAAAGGATAATTACCATTCTTTTGTTCCTTCTTATGGATTTAGGCAGATGATGCATTAGTATTTACTAATTCCTTATTTCTTGATTCCTTTTGAATAAACATGCTTTATATTTTTTTCATATTATATTTATCACTTATGGTGTTGTAACTTATTTGGAATGTCCCATACTGATAGGTAAGGAATTTATGATAAATTGTACAAGAAAACATGCACTCACTTACAATCTCATGGATCTCAATCTTATTGTTATATTATCATTTCAGTGATATATTAATGTATGCTACAACAAGCAGTAAACTTCATAGTAGATAATGTATTCATTAGTATACCAATAATTGACTTATCAATAGTGTCAGATTGAAATATTGTTTAAACAAACTCTACTATCATGTTTAGGAGTCATTGACTTAGTATTATTTGTTATTTTTGTTCGTATGAGCATTAAGCTTAGTCTGTTTGATTCTTTCCAAGCCTTATAGAAAGAACTTTATTCGTCACTGCTAATGTTAGTTATAATAGTGGGCTTAACAATTAAAAGTGTTAATCAAGATGTAAAACATCTAAATGAAACTGAATTTGTTCAAATTATTCAAGAAACCTATTGAACTTCGTAATATATGAAGCTTGGGAATGAAGAGAAATAAACAAGAATTATGTAAAACATTGATTAATGATCATAACTTAATGACCTGAGCCATAAATAAAACATAAAATATAAATTCAAGATACATTCATATATACAGTAAATATACATTAAAGTTCTCCTTTGACTAGTCCAACAATATACATCAATAAATATAGTTGATGCCTTTTGCATCTATCATGTAATTGGCAATCAAGTACACTCTAATTAGACATGCTTACAATCTTTGTGTATCTAAACACATATATTCAAAATATCAATTAAATATGATCACATTTATAGTAATAAAATGAATAATTGATGTTTATGATCCAAAAAATACTAAAGATCAATTAGAAAAGTGCACATATTGTTGTTATAGTATATAATCTAGTAAATAAAAGTATTGTTTTCATAAGTACTATAAGTATTAGTAATAACTATCTTTTTATTATCTAATCTAATAAAATGAATGATTGATTTAAAAGAAGTGGTCAATCAAACTATAATTACAAATTAAAGCAAATAACAAGATAAAATAATCAAAATATAATCAAGATCTTGATTTAGAATCTCCTAGAATCTTTTCATGTTTAAATTTATGTTGATTCAATTATTGATCCTAGATTTTTTAGACTGGTAGAAATTTCAAAGATATAACCACATTCTTTCTTGAGAAGTATAGCTTCTACCATTAAGTTAAATTAGTGGAGTCTCTTTATAATTAAAACCCTTAATAATGTATTAATTTATTCTGTGAATTTCTTAGGTTAGATTTGACTATAATCTAGAAGATTTGTACAATCACATTTTTATGATTTCATATAATTCTTATTATTCATACTGAGATCTACTTATATATATGATTTCTCAACGTCTGAACTAGCAAATTTCATTTTTAACCCAAGCAGTAATCATAAATAATTTATATAAAGGTTAAGTCTTTCATTAAATCAAAGATTCAATCCAAACAAATAGTTCAAGAAGTCATCTCACCAATATCTATTAAAGTTTTAGTTTATACTAAGATAAAGAAAATTAACAAAAATCAAGAAATAAAACAAAATAAAAGAACTTATTCTCATAGATCTTGAATTCTTGAAGTTTTTCAATTAAATCTTAATGAAAATTCCTTTCTTTCTCTCTAAAGCTTTTCTTTTTCTATCTCAAAATGCTCCAGTTTGACTCTCTGTCATAATATTGTTGATGTCATAACAATCTTCTTCTCTTTTATTCTTCAAAAAAGACTAAAAATTTGCAACATCATTGTCAATGCACTTTCGAGTTACACGTATATTACTTAACTACTCGTCAGTCAAACCTAAAATCAAAATATAGATTGGCCACGATTCTGTGTTTTGAAACCATCATTCCAAAACTGCTCCAATATTCTTCAAATTTGCTCGAATTCATTTCTTCTTTATTGAGAAGGTAAATTAAGTGTTGGAAATAAAATATAAGCTAAACCAAATATTAAATCCTATAAAAATATTAACATGTAAACAAAATACTCTTAAAATCATGGCAAAAACATAATCTAATTAGTACTTATCACTAATCAATGTTTATGTGATCCTCAAATATTTTACGATCAATGAAATTTAATATACCCATTAGAAAAAGTATGTCTATCATCATGTATTTTTGATAATGAATTTTATTTAATATGATTTTTATGAAAACATTTTAATTTGACCACTTTAGTGACTAACAAATTATTAGACATCTAATTAAATATAAAATCAGTCAATTTGATATACATTAAACAAGGTTTGATCAATTATAGAGAGTTAAATAGTAGCTTTACGTTCATTAAAAAACTTGAAAGCAATGAGGAGAGCACACTTGTATTTTAGTCACGTGTTTAACAAAAAATTTCATAATTTTTGGTCCAGTGTTGGACATAGGTTGGGATATGACCATGTCCTAACCCGCACTCTCTTTTTATTTTAAATCTGGCTTCGAGTGATGAATACCATCTAAAAGAGTGTTTAACTCTATTATTTTGACATAAAAAGAGTGTTTCAATAACTTAAATGGATTCATCAAATCAAGCGCCAACAAAGGTCTTGATCATGCAAAAGAAGAAAAAACAACAATCATCAATACCATATATAAATACATTCTTAATTATACAAATCAAACCATAATTATGCCTAAATATAACATCTGAAATTTTGGAATTATATGTTTTCACAATTCAATTATTTACAAGAGAAGAAAAAAAAAAGTCAGTCAACTATATAATTTGCTGTATGATAAGCCAATAGATTATCACTACTCTGTTGGTGGATATGAAGTTAAGGACCATTAAGCTTTAAGGCTGGAAGTGGGGCTGAAGCATGGTTTAAGGATAAAACAAAATCAAGTCTGATTGAACTTCATGGCGATGTCATGCATATGCACACTGAACATGTTAGTGGGACTGTCCATCTGGAACGACTAATCAGCAGTACTTGATTGATTGAGTCACTTCGTTAAGCAAACCTTTTTCCTGTCTCCCATTGGCTGTTATCATCATGCGATGGGGTCAATATATGATGCCATAAATTGGGTGGTGTGGATTTCTTCTCATATTTGTTTGCATACTTAACTAACTTATGCAGGAAGGCACGTTCTGATTGAAAACGGAGACATATTTATCCAGTTTTGAATCTTTTTATAATATTAGGAGATAGTATGATACAGTATATCGCGCACGGACCAACGTTTTGAGATGTGAATTCCAGGTCTTACTCCAGGCGATTAAAGTTACTAATGATATAACTGCAGTAATTACAAGTCCTAAACGATAAGTCTCATTGTAACAGTGATTTAACAATTTTGAGTGGATGTTATTGTTCATCTCGCAAGCCAACAGCATGTGTTAGGTCTCTTTCTGTTATAATCACCATATTATTCTTGGAGAAAAAGGAATTGTCCTTTCTCTCACGGCTTGCAGGGCTGACTTGATTTAAGAAGTTATATGGAACCTGCACGGTTTCTGGGTGGGTTGGCTGAGCTAAATTGTAGGGGCACACAAGTTGGGTTGATGTACAGGTGTGTGTACCAGCAATTTCCCCTGTTGAACACTGTTCTCTACTAGGGTATAATTAATACGCTATCTTAAATACTTATAGGCTTAATTTCTATACCACATATAGAACCATGAGCCAAACTTGTAGAATACAACTTGTCGGAAGAACCATAAAGAAAATGTTGACTATGTCTCCCCAGAACTCAACCTGTAACATGTTCTGGTTTGCTTCTGCTCCTTTGACAATTGTTTGCGCGTTTGGCAACACTGATGATGAATTTGGGTTTCACTTCACTTTAATTTCCTTGTGTTATTTCACATTTTGAATGCAAGAGATGTTTGCTTTCGAAGAAATGCGGGTCACCATCATCAAATAGGGTCGAGAGTCCTATAAGTTTTCATGGTTTGAACCAGTCTCGTTAGGGCACCTGTTTAAGCTTCAATGATTTGAACGAGGAGATGAGGCAGTCCCAAAGCCAAGGTCAATGCCTTCAGGCAAAGTTAAAACTTTTTGCCTAATCATATGCAAGTTCCACATTTGCAGGCCACACTTTGATCAAACATATGTACACATTTTTATAATAAATTTTCATGGTGCTCGTTATAGAAACAAAACCTTTTCTATGGACAAATAAGCGCGATGAAGAATAGATATAACTCAATTCCATTTCAACCAGGAAACGTTTGAAGGAGTGTTAGGAAATCGAGTTGCGATCCAATCCTAACCACAGCAGAATATTTACGAAATTTTTTCGTGACTTTTGATTTCCCAAAAATCAAGATCTATTTAATTCTATAAAATGATTAACACAAATTATAATAAAGTGAAAACTTAATTCATACCTTATTCCAAAGGTTGATCTTTATCTTATTGTATCCCTTGAATGGTTTCTGAAACCGATTCGTCTCAACTACCATATCCGAACAAGTATTCGACCTCTAACAGTATCCATAAAACAAGTTAAGAGAACTCTGTAACTCTTACAGAGAGGGTTAAGCAAGAAGTGCTAGCTCTATAGAACTTAAGCCTATTTATAATAGGCTTTAGACATTTCAGTAATTTAATTGAAATTACATTCTAATTTCAGTTCAACTTTAATTACAATTACAAATAATTCTAATTATAAATATAAGATTCAATATCTCATATTGATCCTTATTTATTAAATATCTTATATTTAATCATAAAGCTTCTCAAACTTTACAATCAAGTCCAACTTGTTCAAATTAACTTTGTTCTCTTCAACTCATTTTATATGTGAGGCCCATTAGGTTCCCAAATATGTTGGCAATAATTATAAAATCTAATTTTAATTCATAATTAAAGTTAGATAAATTAAAACTTCTTTTAATTTATCTTTAATTCTGCAATTAAACAATTTATAATCATAGATCAAGATTGACGTTTAGCTACGGATCGTGATCATCAAAATATTTACGAATGTCAAAGTAGTTTTGACTAATCTTTCCATGTATAATTTTTCCATATAATTCAATCATTTCATCATATAATGTTCCGATTACACATAGAACATAAAATTAATGTCTACTCTATTTTGAGTATAATCATATTAGTTCTCTACCATTAGCTATCGATTCAATTGATAACATTTATAAATTATTTAGAAAACATCATTTCATCTTGGCCAAGGATTTCTTGAATTAATACTAATCGAGAACAACGAAACATTCTTCCTAATTATTTTGGGGTGATGAATCCTATCTTGATCACTTAACTATCTCCATATAGTTCATGCTACATCCAATGACTACCTATTAAACGACCTATGATTAAATAGATCATTAGTAGTATCAAAACATAGCAATAACCATATATGATAGCTTTGATAACCTCAAGTCAAATGATTACTTATACAATCATCACAATGAGAATTCCATAGGCATACAAGTAATGTTCCAAATGGATTTCTCATATCGGATATGTTCAGTAAACTTTTTCTCTAGCAATCACCCACATGTTTGTTTAAGTATCTCTATACTTTAGCCTATGAGATTAACAACTTCCTTTATAAGGAAAAACAAAACGTGTGTTAGTCTTTTTACGTTCTATTAATGTCCAATCTTAATAGAACAATGACTAGGAACATTTAGGAATAATATATAAATGCAATATGAATCT
>JANSVA010000218.1:10119571-10132933 GCA_025504915.1 Erythroxylum reticulatum | reverse complement strand
ATTATTATTTATAAAAAAAGGTGACAGCAAAATAGAAAGACAATGTAAACATCAGTAAAAATGCAGGATAATAGCGATACTTAAAGCATTAAAACAATATTTATATCAAAAATCTGATCACACATATTATGAAACAACTTTGAGCTGAATACATAATAAATGCAGTTAGACTTCCATATAAAAGCTATCAGAGTACAAACTATCAACTCTCATGACACTACCACCTTTGGATGAATAGATCATTTAAGCAATGACTTTCCTCTATCTAATGTCGTTATGTGCATCTTAAAATCCTATATAAGGCCAACATCTTTGGGCAAAATAATCGAACATAAAACCAGAGGCAACCTCAGACATGTAAGTAGAACCATTTAAAATATTGATATAAAAGGCCACTTTGGTAACTACATCCTCATCATTATCTCGAAAGGTCCACAAACACAAAGGATACATCCTTATGTTATCCTCACATCCCATATGGGCATATTATATGTGAAAATCAGCAATAAATGCAAAAAATCAAATGCACAGTCAAATAATCATATACTAATACTGAAGACATTGTCTTTAAACTTTATTTGAGACTTTTATCTCAAAAAATCTCGATAAGAATGACTATCAAACTTTCCCAAATATTGAAACTACCATACGAGATATGAAACCTTAAGTGTCTCCTTTATATGCAGTTTAGAGCACAAAGATTTGCTCAAAATTAGCTTTAAAAGGATTTTAAAATTTTTTTCGAAATCCAATTACCAACGTAATAAATCCAAAAAAATTGAAAAACCACTTAAAAAATTCTCCTGACTCGAAAACTGACTTAAAAGAACCCAAAGCTCCATTACGAGAATTCTAAAAATTTACTTTTTTTTAGTGCTGACATTAGTAGTACTATATCACTGACGTCACCACACGCACGCCCCAGCCACGCGAGCAATCATTGTTGATGTGTGTGCAACACGTGCCACCATGTGCTCATGCGCCTTTATTGCACATGCCTTCCATGTGTTCCCATATATGCCGTCCATGTGTCGAGAGCTGTGACGCACATGTCCACCCATGGGAGAGCTGGCCGCATGAGGCGCATGTGTTGCACATGCCAACAAACGTCCGTAGACCTGCTGTGCCACGTGATTGGTTGTGGCTGGTGCATGCAATGTAGACATGTGCCAGCTAAACCGCATGAGGGCTCTGTGTGGTGCACACGCCTGATGGGGAGGACGATTTTTGGCAACTCTGAGAGCCATTTTTTGCACTTTATGACTATTTTCGACCTTTTTTTTCATAGCTAGCCTCATGTATACCACTTTCACATAATCATATACGTAAAAAAAATTGAAAAACTAATAAAAAACGAACGAAACCCTAATGGATGAAAACCCTCATATATACCACTTTCACGTAATCGATTCCAGCAACCCGATCATGTAACCGCTCTGATACCAAGTATAACACGTAGCGTAGACCTTATTAAGTGTCCTGGATCGTTCATGAAAGGGTAATAAAGGAAAGAAATGTGCTATACCTAATTTTGGTTCCATTCTAACTTTTGAAGTTGTTTCTGTGGTCAAAACAAGCTCCAATCTTTCAGGATTTTCACGAGAATCGTTCACCAACGTGTGACTAACGTCTTTTTATAGTTTTCTCAAAATGTAAGCACTCTTAACGGGTTAAAAAATTCATATGGTTACAAATGATATGAGCAAAAGCGCTCTTAATGAGTTAGAGAATCTATATGGTTACAAATGATATAAGCAACTGTAGAAGACCTTAGCCATTATATATAACATCCATATTGGTCTTTCTCATCACAGGCCTGATATAAGTCTCGTCTACACTGATTGAGATCTATTTTCCTTCTGAACCTCGACTCATTAACTTAGATCATTTATTGAGTCACTTTATCATCTTTATCTAGATCAAATTACGTAAATTAACCGAAAAGTTATTAAAAAAGTGAAAAATACAATAAATAATTGCCAACTTTATAGGAAAAGATTAAATTGTCCAACAGAATTTACAAGCGTCGAGGGATTGGAGTTTTGCAGGAGACTACGTGAAGGTCACGTGGTAGGCGTTGCAGCAGGAGAAGGCAGATGAGTCGCACACGGTGGCCAACTTCTTGGAGGTGGCATTTGGGCAAGTGGGCTTGCAATCGAAGGACCATGTGATGATTGACAAGAGGGACAGAAGGGTGATTCTAGTAAGGCGAGGAGGGTTATTGGCTGGGAGCCTAAATTAGGGCTTGAGCAATTCGAGAAGAAGATGTTTGATGAAGATATAGAATTGGCGAAAAGAGAGAGGGAGCTCGTTGATGCTTGTTGCATGGATGCCACCGACAGCCTTTGATTTTAAAGATGGAAAGTTTTAAGCCAAATTTCTCATTTTCTTTTTCAGCAGCATCGAAATGAGTTTATAGTTTGCGGGGGAATGCTAGGCTACTTGGTGTTCTTTGTTTAATTACTCGTCAACTTAAGCAAGCACGTTTCTAGGCGCATGCCTCTCGATTGATGAGATGCCAACTGTTCCCTAGAAAAATTCCATGGAAGTAGTTGCCTCTGGGAAGCCACTTAGAGTGTAGCGTTGCATTGTATTGCATGATGTGCTTGTCATTGAGAAGGCACCGACGGCCAAATTCTGTGCTTCATGAAAGCAACTTACTTACTGGCTTTCCGTTTGTTTTTGGCAGTGCTTACCATGGACCAATGTTTCTGAAAGGACTCGCAGATGGGGTGACTTCAAACCAAATTGTCTCACTTTTTAGCCTAATAGCTTAGAAAAAACTCACCCTCTATCACTTGTTTAAGGTAATGGAGCAAGCTCAAAGCTGATGATTGGTTGATTAATGACTATATTCAAGAACATAAAAAACATAGTAAAATCATCATTCAGCCTTGTCTTCCTTGGAAGGTAAAATTCTGTGCAAAGAACTACAGCTAAGTTCAGAGTTGGCATTGGCAATTGCAAATGGCTTAACAGATGACCGGAGAGGTTCTGGTCCCTCAGCTGCAATTCTCTTGCATAGAGCATCACAATTACTAATAACCTCAGTCAACCTCCCTTTGAGCTCCCCAATCTCTACCTTCAGTGCGGGAACTGAAAGGAATAGTATCCGAAGTAGAGCTAGTTAAAGCCTAAATTTTGATAGAGTAAAACTACTTTCAGAAGAGTAAAAAATGGAGATTCACAGGATGGAGAGGCAAATACTGAGTCTAGGTCAGGCAAGCTTTAAATTAATGGCATTCGTCCCCCTTCCCAAGTCAGTATTTCACTCTAATTTAGCTGTTTTGATGAGCAGTCTGAGTACCTTGAGATAGATGTTGTGAAGTAGTCTTCATTGCTGATGCTGAAAAATTATAGCGGTTCAAAAGTTTAACTGCCAAGGCATCTGCAACTTCTATTTTATTTTCTATCTCTTCCTGCAATAACACTCAGCAAATTAACTTTATTTTTTCAAAATGTAAACACTTTTCCTGGCCAGAAGTAGATTGCGGACCAGGCATTCAACCTTTAAGGTTCTTATAGAAACTTTAGAATTTTGTTTCCTTTGTGGCTTCCTTCCAATTACAGTAGTTCAGGTAAACATGACAATTTCATCAAACAATTGTACCAAATCTTGTAATTTAGTTCTTTGTAGATTGGACGTTCATTTTGTCTATCAGAGGATTAGCAATTCTAAATGTAGATGATGCTAACTTCAACTATCTCAAATGTTAATCATAATTCAAGCTTGAAAGTTCAAACATAACAAATTAATCTATTGAGGGCTTTCTATGCCACCTCGGCCATACCTGAGATTATTCATGCAGTATTCTATGTTATTCAAGTTCAACCTAATTCTAATGAAGCTAAAGCCACATTTAAATGGATACCTTCTTTGATCCATCTTATGCGTTTATAATGCTCTGATATGACATAATTTACTGAATTTTTCTTTAGCCACAGTATTAAGCATAACATGGCAAACCTGCATCTGGCTGATCTCCATGACCTTCCCCTCTTGCCAATCACGGAACATTGAGAAGAGCTCCAGAAGCACTTTTGGACTTACAGTAGCTATATCAAGCATTTAAAATAGAAGATGCCAACAAAAAAAATTCAGGCTATTAAACAGAGAAGAATAGTATACAAGATAAAGTTGCAATTAATACATAAAGGTGAATTATTTCAAATAGGGATTGAAAAGCTTGGATATCGTGAACAGGGATGCAAATGCGAGTGGGCTTGAAGAATGTTTAGAGGCAATTTCATGAAATGAGTGGCTTAAATATGAACATAAATACCGAGATCAATTTGCCCCTTCAATCATATTCCATGCTCTGTTACATCTTTGCTATATCTACATAATATGTACATGTGGATAATCTCTCCTAATGAAGAAGCCACAAGCATGTTCATTAATTCTTGTCCACATTTCGGACATATGCCCGAAAATCAAACTTAGAAGTCATGTAAGATGACCTCGAGCACATGGTGAATATCAAGAGGAGTGGAGCAGCAACATCCAACTTTAAAATTGAACGTGTTTAATGTGACAGCAACCACTCCTACGGGATATTTTGATAGCAAGGAGCAAGATCAGATCGAGTCGGCCCATCAGAAGGAAGAAGAAGCTATGGGAGCTCCTTGCTATCATATTTCCTTGTTGAGAGACACCTAAAATTTCATTTCTCAACTTCTGGTTTCAGGTCTTTTATACTAACAATCGTATCGGAGTTCCTTAATTTCATCTGCATTGTAATTCTAGAGTGAAGGCAGACGATTATTAGTAGATGAGTGATTTCTTTGGAGAAAAATTCGATAAACGTTATTCCTAGTACAGAAACCAAGTGAACAGAAACCAAGTGAATTTTCAAGCCTACGATTCAAGTCCTCGTCTTACCCGAAGTTGAGGAAGACGTTGGCCTTCTCACCAAAATGTCAGTCAAGCTGGTCTCTTCCTTAGGGGGCGTCGTCAATATAGGTCTTGTCTACAATCAAATCCTTTACAAATTAAATTTCAAGTCCAAATTGAATCAAAGGATCGATTTTGTCAAATATGCAGAACTGCAATTATTCAAATTTGAAGGCAAGAAACTCACGATCTGGAGCGATTTTAGTCTCTCTAAAATGGGATCCACAGTTTCAGCTCGCTCGGAGACAGTAGTAATCTGGTCAGCAGGTCTCTTAACGCCAATTCAAAAGCAGTTGTTAGCGATATGATTCGCTAGATAATTTAACGGGAAGTTATTCAACTATTTTACAAGCGCAATTAGACCGTCACCCGTGAATTTGAGAGAGCTGACTCCGAAGCACCCATGTCGAGCTCCGATGGAAAACCCAGTAAAGCTCCGATCTTTCTTTCGTAGAAAACTGAACAGAACAGGAGAATCAACCCAAGTTAGCACAGAACTGTTATCGCACCTGGGCTTGACTAGATTAACGGAATGTTTGGGTCGACCGCTGCCGGATGTACGTCGGATCCAACGGGTCGACTTGACCCGAAACCTGTAAGCATTAAACTTAACAGGCCAGCAGTATTCAAACTGGGCCGAAGCATGCCTGCTAGGAACTTTGATTTGTGTTTTCTTTTTATAAGGTTTCATTAAGTTGTTATTATTTATATTAGATTGTGAGATATTTTGAAACAAAACATTTACATAAATATTGATTGATGAAGTTTCCATTAGCTAATGAATTGTTTTAAATAAGTAATTTCAATTTGACAAATTTTAAATTTAGGTAAAGTTTATAAATAAAATAAAAATATTTTAGATTTCTCATTTAAATTAAAGTCAAGAACATAAAATATTTAAATTCAATTAATTTTACTCACGATTTTAATGTATTAAGTCTAAGCCACCCAATTTAAATTTGAGGTCTAACTAAATCAACTTTAAATATGCTATAAATTTTTGTAAATTAATTTGTATATGTAATTTAATATCAAACTTTAATCTTTCAAAAAAATGTTATATAACAAAATATGATATTATTAGGCATTTGTATTTTATGCTGTACATTCCTCTCCCTTAAAAATAATTTTACATCCTAAATTTTTAAAATATTATTTAGCATCTAAAATTTAGTTTTCATTAAATAAATATATTATTTTATCTTTTAGTTAAATAAAATGTTTTTGAAATATATTGTAAATAAAATTATTATTTATTTGTTAATAATAAAATCTAAGATGTTAATTGAAATTTAAAAAATTAAAAGACTGAAATTGAGTATTTATTTTTCATAACATTAATTACATAAAAAAAATCAGCCAGGTATTTGGTCACGTGTCTTGTGCAAAATTGGTAAACCGATTATTTCCTGACGCGACGTGTCGTGGCGTATCCTCAGCGGCTGAGATTATCATAACTTCTCACCGAAAGAGAAGAATATGCCGTCGATTGGTCCCCTGGAAGAGATATCGTTTCGCCCTTATCTAGGTTCACCTCCGACCTCTGAAAAATCTACGTCGATTGAACAACCAAACTGACAAACAATTGTTCTGTTCTATCTCTTATCATCAGTTCATAGCTAGGGTTTCCCTAATTGGTAAAGTCATCAACTTTCAGTAATTGTTATTATGAAGCCTAAGAATGCTGTTACTTCCAAAAGAACGCCGCCAGCGAAGAAACCTGCTGCGAAAGGAGCTTCAAATCCGCCAGCCGAATCGGGGACTCCGAGTTCCACCGCGACTAGGCACGGCTATGTAACCAAAATGAAGCTGGAAAAGTGCAACGACTCCACTCCGTCGAGTACCGGTTCTGATTCTAAGTCCGGGCAAGCTTCTGGTAGTGTTTTAGTGCTACCTGTTTTGCGTTTCATAAAGATTTAGTGGACCTAGTAATACTGGGTTCTCGGCTTTTAGCTTCAACATTTTCGTTGAGCCTTTTGTTTGTGCTTGTTATGTTTAGTTTGGAATGAATGTAACAACCTTTGAAGATATATGTATGTAATTTAGTTATGTTTTTAATCTATTGAGTTGACTGATTCGATGGTGCTTCTTGACACGCATCGTTATGTGTAGTGGTTGAAGAAGCGCAAACGCCTGGTGCTTCTGCTTCGGTCACGCCGGATGCTAAAGTTGCTCCTAGAAAAAGAGTAGTGAGGAAAGTGGTGAGGGTGGTTAGGAAAGTTCCGTCTAATAGAACTCCTGCAATGCAGAAAGTTGTTTCTGCACAGACACCAACTAATGAAGAAGATGCTGTAAAGTCCAGGGTTGAGGAGAGCACAAAGGAGGAAGTAGTGGAGAGAAAAGGTTCTGAAAATTCTCAGAAAGAAAAACTGATGGAAGAAAAAGTAGGAGAATTCAGAGAGGATAAACCAACCAATGTGGAAATCGGGCGGTCCTTGGATGGAAATGTTGCTAAATTTGCAACGGAAGAACATATTGATTCAGAAAAGAAGGCACCAATTGTTGAAGTTTTTGAAGAATCTGCACAGGAGCAACCTATGACGGAAGTAGTTGTATCTCATAATGTCATTTTGAAAAGCTCCAATGATGACGAACCTGACAGCATAGACAAAGGACAGGAAGTTAAGGAAGAGCCCCAAAAAGAGATGGTTGAGATAGATATCAGCAGGAAAGACAAACCACAAGGCGAAGATGCTCAGGATGAGCAAAATGACTTTGGTACTGATGAGGTATATGAAGAGTATGGTGATAGAGTGGATTTTGAAGATCATGGTGAGGATGACTTGGAGGAAGAAGATCCTGAGGAGGATCTAGGAGAAGCAGAAACATTTGATGAAGAGAGAAAAGAACTAACAGCAATTGCCAAGGAGCGCAAGGTTAAGAAAGAATATGAGATATTTGTTGGTGGCTTGGATAGGGAGGCCACAGAGGAAGATGTGAGGAAGGTTTTTCAGAATGTTGGTGAAGTAGTTGAAGTCCGACTGCACAGGAATCTTTCTATCAATAAGAATAAGGGATATGCATTTGTGAAGTTCGCAAACAAGGAGCATGCAAAGCGTGCTTTGATGGAAATGAAAAACCCGGTGGTATAATTCTCATAACTATTAACATTTCATATCCATATAAATTTCATCCTGACAAGTCGAACATTGCAGATCCATGGAAAACGCTGTGGGACTGCACCAAGTGAGGATAATGACACTTTGTTTTTGGGGAATATATGTAACACATGGACAAAAGAAGCGGCAAGTGCTGATAAGTACAGTGGATGTTACCTCCAGGAACTTTTAACTGTTTTCTAATGGCATGTTTGGTTTGCAGATAAGACAAAAGTTGAAGGATTATGGAATTGAAGGTGTTGAGAGTATCACTCTCGTCCCAGATGTTCAACATGAGGGGAGGAGTCGTGGTTTTGCATTTCTTGAGTTTTCATGCCATGCTGATGCCATGATTGCGTACAAGAGGCTTCAGAAGCCTGATGTTGTATTTGGCCATTCTGAGAGGACGGCCAAAGTAGCATTTGCTGAGCCTATACGTGAACCTGATCCAGAAGTTATGGCCCAGGTGAAAACAGTGTTTCTTGATGGGCTTCCTCCTCATTGGGATGAAGACCGTGTTAGGGAGCTCTTGCAAGGTTTTGGGGAAATAGTAAGAGTTGTGCTTGCTCGGAATATGTCAACTGCGAAGAGGAAGGATTTTGGATTTGTGGATTTCTCCACCCATGAATCTGCTGTTGTTTGTATTGAGGGAATAAACAATAAAGAATTAGATGATGGAAACTCCAAGGCAAGTTTCATATTAAATGATTCATCCAGTTTGGTATTTCCTTTTTCACTTTAATTTCTTCCTCTTATTCTGTTTTTCTGATTATACTTCCTGATTGAACTTTTCCCCATTGATCCATTTATGCTCTAATCGTGATTTATGATCTAGTTGCAAAGCCTTACACAAGATTTGTCATGCACTCCTAATTCCCTCTCTCTTGGATGTGAATTCCTAAAGCTTTTTTATTGCTTTTCTTCTGCATCTTAATTTTTCTTCATATCTTATATTTATAGCAATGTCAGAATTCAATTGTCTTCATATAGGCATTTGAATGAACCCCTTGCGTACAGAACAATGTATTTATCTTACATTCTTTGTCTTTTGTGTCCAAACTCATCGAAGAGGTGGCGTGAACTGATGGTTTTGTTTCGTTATATCTTTCCAGATAAGAGTGAAGGCTAGGCTGTCAAATCCTTTGCCCAAAACTCAGGCTGTTAAAGGTGGAATGCGTGGTGGTTTCCTTATTGGTCGGGCTGGCAATGGAAGCTTTTCAAGATTTGGTAACTTTAGTGAATAGGTCTAAAGTCTTTTCCTTTAAATAGTTTGTGATCATCAATTTACATTTTTCTGGGGTTCTATAGGAAGAGCTGTTGGGCGTGGGGGACGTCACTTTAATTGGCCAAATTTTCAGCGTGGACGTGGTTTCTATCATCGTGGACGTGGCCAGAGTAGTAGAATGGGTCCTCATGAATATGAATTTGTTGATCGTTATGCTGCATTTCAAGGAAGGCAATTTGATGGAAGAGGTTTTCTCTCTGCCACTCCCCAAAGAAACTCTCATTTCATTGTTCATGTGTAAACTTCTCCAAATTTGTTGAAAACTATACTTCTAACACCTCCTATCTTTTACATTAGGAGGGCGAAGAGGCCCACCAAGAGGTGGCTATCATGATTCTGCGGGTTCATCAAGAGGTGGCTATCATGATGCTGTGAGGCCATCAAGAGGTGGCTATCATGACGCTGTGGGCCCATCAAGATCAAACTTTAATAGACCTTGGCATGATGCACCTGCGAAAAGGCATGAGCATTTTGGTCATCCTAGGAGACAACCATTTTCTCCAGAAACCTTTGATAGACCTTTTGGTGGAAGGCCCCTTGATGACCCTTATTTTTATGGTGATGGTTCACGTGGCATGAAGCGACCCTTTTACATGGCTGTAAGTATCTCTCTATCTTTCAGCATTCTTGTCTTTGCAGGGGCCTATGACTACTTTTTGTTTGTTGTTATTTCTCTGTCCCTTGCCATCTTCCTTTTCATAGGTTAGGCTTGTCTCATTGATTGTCATTTCTTGACTTTAAACTTCTCTGGCGTTTAGGATCATGAACCAGATTACCCAGAACCTAGTAGGCTTCGTCCTCGGATGGATTATGGTGATCCTTCAATGTCATTCCATGGATCTCGTTATCGTGGTTGGGATTGATTTACTTACACTACAGCTACCAATTTACTAGTTCCTTTTTTGTTTTGTTCATTGCTTTGAATATTCATAGTATTTGTGTTTTCCCTTCAGATGCCTACGGGGCAAGCACTGATCCATACTCACGTAATTATTATGGTTCTGATGTAAGTATGCAAATCCTTGCTTGTCTCAATCCTTGTGTGTGATAGTGTGTGATATTTGTGTGTTTATGTTGCAGTATGGTACTTACCCTCCGTATTATGGGAATGATCGCACTTATGGAGGTGGCTACTACTATTAGCTTGAAAATTTTGGTAATCCTCACTGTTTTGTTTTTATATTAAATTTCTGCTCTGAAAGGAATATGATAGCCCATGCTTCATTGAGTTCTAATTGTGTCTAGGTGGCAAAGGAAGACGGATCCACTTCCATCAATGATATGCAATTGGCTTGCTGTTGAAACAAAAAGTAGCAGCTTACTTTCCTTTTTAGCAGCTTACTTTCCTTTTTTTTCATTTTGATCTTGTTGCTCTTGTCTTCATATCTACTTCTTACACATGTTCTAGTCTAGAGACTTTTGGTGGATACCCTGAGAGTTCATTTACTGAGTTTAGGCTAGCTCTGTTAAGGGTTTAGATTGCAACTAAGTAAATAATACTTTTTATGTTTTGGAGACACTTGCCCTTTATATCTAGGTAATGAACTGCTTGGAGGATCTTCAATTAATATCATGATAAAGAATGGGCATCAATTCCCTTTATGTTACTAATCTATGTTTGGAATAGAAGTTCGTCTGTTAATGATCCTTGATAGTGGTGCCTTCATTTTGTGGAAGAGTCAAATCCTAAGAGGCTTTGGAATAGTAGTGGAGTTGCCGAAAGTTAATATTTTAAAGTGTGATGATGGGAGCTTTTGAAGATCATCTTGATGATTGTGATTGAGGAATGACACTTTTAGGTGTATGCAGCATAAGAGCTGTAAACTTGTGAAGAAAATCAATGATTTCTCAGGTGCCATGAGGCCATTTGATGTTTTCTGTGCCAATATGAATTTCTTGTTTAATGAAGTGTATCTTAGGATCCCTTGTCTTTGATGACCTGCCTGGTTGGATGTGGTGCGTCTGAACATGCCACAGTATTTTGTA
Organism: Erythroxylum reticulatum; assembly: GCA_025504915.1. Lineage (NCBI taxonomy): Eukaryota > Viridiplantae > Streptophyta > Magnoliopsida > Malpighiales > Erythroxylaceae > Erythroxylum > Erythroxylum reticulatum. Next base: position 10,121,670 of record JANSVA010000218.1, on the reverse strand, counting down.
CCTTTTTTCAAAGCCAATCTCCAGAACAATCTATCTAAAGATATTGCTCCCAGATCAAGTGAAGGTTTTGAAAATTTCAAGTTAATTCTCGTTTCTGAGGTGTAGAAGTGATGGGGTCCATCAATAACTTTTGATCGAGTTGGTGCTCACTGATGGCCTATACTATATTCATGCAAGATTGAGCTGATATCTTCCCTCGCAAATTGTCTAATTAAGGTTGCGATTGAAGTTACAGTGTTTTGCAGGACTGGATTCAAATTCTAAGGGAAACTTTTATCTTATTCTGCTAGTTTGTCATGTTGGTGCTTTTTGATTCATATCCATGTGACATTGGTATGCCGTTAAGAGATAAATTTGGGGGATGAAAATGCCTCTTAATCATAATGGTTAATATGCTTAAAGCTTTCAGGCATATTTAGTGGTTTAAGGATACCTTATTTGTATGTCTATGTGATCTTACGATCTTGTTTTACTTGGGAAATTTGGTAGTTGATTGATTATGATTTAGTATGCTATTCAAAGAACTAGAAATTTATGTCAAGGTATAAGAAATTCATCCATTGTTTATTAGGATTTTGGCCAAGGCAGGGCGCTGGATTTGTAAATCTTTTCCTGGTATCATGGTACTATTGTTAGATGTGCGAGGTAATGCCATTGTAGTAAGGAGATACTTTTCCATCGAATTATACAATGTGTATTTTACAAACAACCTCTTTGTCATTAGATAGAAACCCTCTTCCATCCTTGAAAGGATGAGGAGGTGGACAACTTAGAGGTTATTCCAGCTATAACTATTCAACTAAACATCTAATAATAATGTGCTTTTGAGGTTGACCCATTGCCGATATGGGAAGTTTATAAATAACGTAGTGGTGAATTGAAGTACCTGTCTGATTAGTGAGTCCCAACCAAATTTGTTGATAAGGGTAACTATGTTAGCTTTTCCTACTACCCTTGGCACTTGCCATGTTACTTTGTTGGTACTTCGGCATTATTAGATAGTTCCAAATTCTTTTTGGTTCTGCTGCTATCAGACTTTGAATATTGAATTTGTTGCTCATGTATCCCCATCCAAAGTGGTGATTGCTCTCACTTCCCTTCATATTCCTGGATAGGTTTGTGCTGGTTGTTTCCAGAAAATCAATTACTCTTTGATTTATGTTCATTTTGATCTGACATTCCTTTTAGACCTCTACATGTTGTTTTCCAATCCGTTTAAAGTTCGTCTCAGGTCGTTTTTGTCGTTCTTCCATTATTGTGTTTATAATGTGTCTCAGCTTCTTAGAGCAGAATTGAGCCGCAGGTAAGTTGAATTGCGAATACTCTCCTGCCCTCTTTGGTAATGATGCTCTTCATTTTAGAATCATTGCCATTGCTTGCAATTTGTGTTACAAAGTTTTCCTTTTTGTTTTAGTTTCATTTCGTATCTTTTCATATAGTTAGGTATAGATAAAAAGAAGCGAATCTTCTGCATTCATAGTTCAATTGATCGAAATTCATCTTTACTTGAATCAATCAGTCAATCTATGTTCAACGTAATGTATTGGGTATCATGTTGTCGACCTTATAACATCAACTAAAGTTCGAGTTGCCTCCTGAGAATTTTATTTAAAACTTTAAGTTCGAGTTGCCTCCTGAGAATTTTATTTAATTGGTGTGAGAAACATTGCCTTTTCTGGCTATGTTTGTTGATCGTGGTCGTGGAGTCTTCATGCGGGATCAAAGGGATGATTATTGTTACGCAGACGAAATTAAAAACTCAATATTGTTAATCGTGACAAGAATGGACTGGCCGGTGATTTTATTTTCCATTCAAGTAGTTGCTAAACAATATGAAGTCCACCAACACAGCACACTAACTAAAATGAGGGGTAGGGTAGAAGGCGTGGGGATTACCTAAGGTTTTCTTGGTTAGAAAAAATTTCCTGAGCCTTGGGATAAAGGGAGTTGTGTACATCTTGTTAAGTCTGTTAATTTGCTTAATCTTCTTAATGTGGATAGGAAATGTGGGTATAGTTACTTGGCAAGGATCTTTCCCTGATTAATCTGTATAGTGTGAATTAGTAATTTGTTTTGTAAACTGGCTATGAAGTACAAAA
>JANSVA010000218.1:10088124-10102464 GCA_025504915.1 Erythroxylum reticulatum | reverse complement strand
TTACCACTGTCATCATTAATTCTCCATCTTGATGTTCCACACTAGGGACAACTTTCCAAGTCCCCATAATCTTTCTAAAATAGGGAACAATCGTACTTATATGCATGTATTGACACATAACCTAAACTTAGGCTACATAGAATTGATTTGCTTCATAATAAGACTTCGGCAAAGATTTACAATTAGGTAATACATCCCTCAACAGAGCAAGTAACATGTCAAATGACTTATTCCTCCACTTGTTGTATACTTTTAAGTGAAAAAACTTTATTAAAAATAACAACTTTGAAAAGTTTGTACATCCGGGGTACAACTCTTCAGCTGCTTTACTTAACAATTCATGAAAGGCGCCCATAATAGAATCTTCGACACCTACTGGAGGACTCCTTCTATCCTGATTAATTGGAAAATCATTTAGAAAATACCCATATCATCAAGCAAATCTTGCATGTTATCATCCTCCTCATCACCATCGCCTTCATTAATATCATTGGCCATCCCATCTATGTCTACATTTGCAGCGTCAAGCCTTTCTTCCCTAAAGATAAATCTATATTCTGGCAGTTCACCATGTGAAATCTAGCGGGTGTATGATTTGTCCATGCCGAATTGCATTAAATGTTCAAAAGCATTCATCTGAGACCTTATATAACAATTCATGCAACATGCACAATGAAATTTCATACTCTTTTCCCTATTTTTTAGCCACAAAATTCATAAACATTCTCACTCCATCAACGTATTCACGGGAAACCCTAACACTGTTCATCCAACTCTTATCCATAGAGCAAAAAATACCTATTAATTCATTATAAGAATGAGAACATGATGTTATGTTAGTGGAAAATCAACCATGACTCAAACACAATATTTATAGTAAACAATTACTATAAATGGAAAATTAGTATATTTATCCCTACTTTGACTCTCTTTGATAAACGATCTATGTGTTGGATTTATATGAGACTCTAAAACAATCTTGAATCTTAAGGCAAGTAGCTTTTCTATTATTTTGTAAATCATGTTGTTACAGGAGATATGCCTAAATCATTTAGAGAAATAGTATCATGAAGCTTTGGGGTAAGGTTAATGAAACTCTCATTAAGTTCCTCTAATATCTTACCTTTGTTAAAGAACTCTAAAGTAGCTTTAGCGACTATATGTTTAGTGTGATTCTAAGTTTTCGGAAAAAATAAGTTTTCAGACCATTAGGGCTAAAGGTTCTACTTAGATTGAGATTAAATAGATATTCCTCTACATCTACAACCTCAAAGGACTTAGACAAGAGTTATGCTTTAGTTTCAGTGATTTACTTTAAGATGAAAGATTTGAGCACCCTGTATAGAAGAGTAGCTATTAAAGTCAGATCCAAGGGTGTTTGGTAAATAATCATATGTTTCCAATAATATTTCAACTTAAGAATAAGCCAAATGTCCACTATTTTTATAAATAGAAGCAATACTATTGAAGTTTTTTCCTTGAGAAAAATGATTTATAGAAAAAAGAGGAGTTTCTATCTCCATTAGTTAGCTACTAAATTCTTGATCTCTTCTTAAGTAAATATTAATTCAATTCCACAACATGAATTTAATTTTGTAGAGCTTTCTTTTCTTCTTTTTATTTAGCTTTATTTGTAGGTGCTTGATAAAGGTTTTGTTAAACTTAGATTAAGTTAGCTTTTGTTTAAATAGTACCTATTATGTATTGTTATTACATCTTAAATTTAGCTTTTTAAGCTCATTTTTCTTATGTTGATAAGTTAACTAACACCTAATACTATAAGAGTTTGGAGGGTAAGGGGTCAAAGGGAGTAAAGTACTTGAGACGAGAAGGAGAGGCATCCATATGATCAAGAGAGCTTATAAGAGTTGGTCTGGTTTGAGGAGTAAGAGCTGAAGAGATAAGTTTATTAGGAAAAAGTGAACAAAAAAGAGGGGCTAAGATAAGAGAGGGAGCTTGGGGATCTAGGTTGATAGTTTGGTTAGTTAGGGATAACTTGTTAGACATATTGCTAAAAAAAGTCATCATGTTAACATAAATGTTAAACAATCATTCCTTAAAAAGAAAGAGGAAAATGTTAAAGAAAAGGCTTACCTTTGAAAGAGAATCTTGAAACTAAGGCTTGATGGGAAGAAGTAAAATGGAGACATGTCTAAATAAGTTAAGCAGGAACCAAAACTATGGACTAAGAAGAAAATATAGGACGAAGGAACTAGGGATAAGGAGCTGATTGAGGATAACAGGAGGAGACAAACCCATAACACTAATTGAGGAACCAACTAAGTTTGCAAACTCAACTAGTAGGAGACAAACCAAGAACACTAAATAATAGTAGGTTAAAGGATGAGTAAGGGAAAATGTTGCAGTAGTAAGAAGAGAGGGTTAACTCGTAGACTAGAGAGAAATAGGAGCTTCTCACACTAGCTATTGGTAAGTAGTGATCCACTGACATAAATGATCCAACTTATCTATTAGTGAGTATTGATCCATTGACATAAATGACCCAACTTTGTAAGTGAAAATAGAGAATTCTTTTCGTTCAAAGAGAATCAAAATTTGAATCTTAACACAAAAAATGAAGAAGATAATGCTTTGGACCTTTTGGTCTTTCAACTTTGATAAGCCCATAAGACATTGAGACTTTCATAAGCAATTGTAGGTTGGTGCGGAGATAGAATGTTGGGTTGTGGGGGCAATTTTTAGTAACTATAAAAATTATAAAAGGAATAATATATGCACATATCTATTTCATAATATTATGTATAATTCATTATATTTTTCAACAAAATTTTGTATTTAAATGTAATTTTTGTTCTTACTAGAATATAAATAACAATAATAATAATAATATATTATATAAAAATACTATTTTATAAAAATGAAATTTTAATTCTCTTACAAGTCTATACTCAATAAAATAAATAAATATCTACTCATTTTTTATAACAAAGAAAAATAACATTAATATAAATACCAAGCTAAAAGATGAAATTAATATAAACACATGCACATAAATAAAAATGATTCTAAAAAAAAGTTAAACTAAAAATTCAAAAGATGAAAAACAATGGGAAAATATGATAGTTGAAAGTAAGATTTTCTAAAGATTAGATTATGTCAAATTATAATAAAAGCAAGACCCTACTTGATTCAATTCAAAATATTCATAAATACAAGACCTAATTTGATAAAAATCTAATTTGGTAATACAAAATGTGATATTAAATTTATTTAAATACTATATTATTAATTTTAACTTGATTGTATTATATTATTAAAATAAAGGCAGTTTAACCTTATTCAGCAAATGCGTTTAGTTTCGTTTCTCAAAACGGATTATCCCATTTACATAGTGGTAGATAAAATTCTTTCTCCAATAAAATTCAATCTCACTTTTTATAAGAATATTGGCATTAATTATCATTTATCATTAACGCATTGTATCTATGACTAGATCCTATTCCATTTCGTGAATGTCATGGTTAACTAGTTGCTTATGAAATTCTTCTTGAAAAATTCACAAACTACTCAATTGCAAGTATGGTCTCAAAGTCCATAGTTTCTACACTAATGTTACCATCTCTACCTACATGAACAACTTATCTATGTTAATTTGATGGCAACACACGACAAAGCCCTTGTCCCTATGTTCAAACTATATAATTAACGTGCTTAGTGACCAGTACTTTATCCATAAACCACTCTGAAATTTCGTCGAACACTTTAAAGGCATGACAGATTTATCCCAAATCACTTAAAGAAATAATGTAATGTCTTTTTCCTTAACATACTGTAACACAATGCAAAGCCAAATGCACCACATATAATTAAAAAAAATGCATAAACACTCTAAAAACCAGAATAAGTAGTCGAGTATTTTCTCTTAAAATACCAACACAGTGAACATGACATTCATCACAGAGCACAAATGTTGAATGACTTACCTCCACTAAAAGATAGAAGCACTCCGAATGGAGAAGACAGAGGGGCACAAATGTCAACAAGGAGAAGAGAAAACAACGGCAGCAATATTGCGAGAGAGAGAGAGAAAAGGCGAAAGCAGCAGGCACGCAGGATTAAGGAAAAATGAATTACCTGCTACATTTTTTCATTTACATAAAAGTTGAGACGACGTCGTTTGGGGGGGGGAGGGAACTCATGAAGGTTTTAAGAAAACCAAAACGACGTCGTTTGGCTCCTGCAGCACAACGGTTTAAGTAAGCCTTCCGCGAAGTTTTCTTCAACAAAACGTCGTGGTTTCTATTTTGTGACTTTTATTGAAGAAACATAACGAAAAATTGACTCTTTCTGTGACGCTTTTTAAATGTCACAAAAAGACTGAACAATTCGTGAAGTTTTTTAAAAAAAACATTGCAAATTGTATATATTTATTGTAGTGAATGAAGTACAAAATCTAAAATCTAAAAGGACACAAATTTACCAAACCAAACCAACTTGATGCCCTTTGAAAATCTTTTCCAAAGTATCCCTATGTAGCTACTATAATTTATGTGCCAAATTGTAGAAGGTCGTAAGATAATGCTTGGTAAACAATACCGGCCAAATTGCTTATTGATAAAACTTATCAATAAAATAATTAAGATTTTCATCATCAATATATGATAAAACTTATCAATAAAATAATTAAGGAAACTATTGCCAAATACGTTTGTGCAAGATATTGAATTTACTTTACTACGTTGATGCAATGGTACCAAATCAAATAACTTACATTAAAAACTAAAAAAAATCCGAGTGTGTTTCATATTTTAATGTATATATTTGTTGCAACTTATTAAGAAACTCTTTGTTTTACGGTCCCGATGACTTGGAGATATACCACTTTTGAGAAGCTTGCAGCTCGTGATTGAATTTCCTGTCGCATATGTAGACACTGCTGTATCAATTCGGAAGTTGCAACGCATTATCGACGGAGACATCACATATGAAACTCTCAAGCTTCAAGTTAAATTATCTTATCTGGCTATATTATCAAATTTGTCTGGTTGCCCATCTGATCAAAACATAGAATTTAAATAAATATGGACGTGTATAAGGTTTTATGATTTGAAGCCAAAAGAGTTCTTGTTTTGGATTGGGATCATATAGCTCATTTATGATTTGTCGGTTAATTATATATGTGCATTATTTTATAATCCCAATAAAAACGCAAATGCTTTTTTCAGCATCTACTATATAATTCATTAAGATACGTAATCTCACTAGACAACGCTTATTCGTGAGACGCCACCATCATACAGAGCCTGATATGGAAGTTTATAAGCCGAAAGGAGTCCAAGACAAATTTATGGATATGCATGTGTCGCTGGCAAGGCGCAAGACCAGAAAACCATAGCTTGCCAATTTAATGGGACTGTAACGCAGTATAACTATATATAGTAAACAATGCTTAAAGATTAAACACATTAAGCGACCAACAAATACGCATAAATGGTTCTCTCAAAGTTTTACAGCACCTTTTATCTGGTTTCATTCGCTATCGTTCTCCAAACTGCAATTGGAGTTGACCCACTCCACCATGTTTGTTCGTTGTCCAGGTACAGCAGTGCCACGAGTGGCTATGAACTTGCTCAACCTAATTTGGAGAAGCTCCTTGCGTCGTTATCAGAGTCTACCCCTCGTGCAGGTTTTAGTCGATATTCAATCGGTACAAACTCAGACCAAATACACGGTCTTGCACTTTGCAAAGGGGATGTCAATGAAACAGACTGCAAAACATGCGTTGAGCAAGCGGGAAAAGAGATCCCCAAACTTTGTCCATCTAAAAAGTCTGCAGTTATTTGGTACGATAATTGTATGCTCAAGTACTCGAACAAGGACTTTTTCGGCCATGTCGACATGAAAAATCGCTACCGTCGGTGCAATTGGAGTTGGGAATTGGTAATACACAGTGTAGCAAAGCTAAAGCTGATTAACAAGCTTCTAAAAAATGTTGAGAAAGCCCCAAACCTATACGCAATAGAAGACGTCAAGAAAGGAGTAACAAAGAGGGCAGGAAGGTTTTATGGCATGGCTCAGTGCACTAGGGATCTTTCAGTTTCTAAATGCAAGAGATGCCTCAAGAGCCTGTATAGCAGGTACAGCATAATGTGTGCTTACAGAGATGGTGGAAAGATATATACAGGCAGTTGCTTCCTTAGATATGAGAGCTCCCCTTTCAAATAGAGTTGGCAAATGCTTAAACTTAAACAGAGTTATTGGAACTAAAATTCCAAGCAACTGAAATAAGAGGAGTTGGTTTGCTTATCACCCTAGTTCGTTTTCTTAAGCAGATTGTTGTGCAATTGCTTTTTAAGTGCAAAATTTGGTCCAATCGAACATCAAATATAACTAAAGAAAGGTTACAAAAATTAAAATTTTAATGAAATTGGCTAACTTTAGAGTGACCGGTAAGTTTACAACTACAAAATCACAAGCTTGAGCAATGGATAATTTCGTTGACTTTAATGAAAATGCTAGTAACATGTGTAACTTAAGATTCAAGTTTGAGTTACGTTGCACCTAAGCCAGAATTTCACTAAAATTTTTATTTGAATAAAACTTCAATGAATAAGATTTTTAAACCATGCAACAGCTCACGAGCCACGCAGCACAATCACAGGGCTCGCGTGACTTGCACTACCGGAATGAAGCTTTGAAGGTAGGGGAAATTATGTTTTGGGTCATTGATCCTGACTAAATTATAAATAGGGCTAGTGTACATCTGAAATATGATTTACCGCAGGGCATGAGAAAAGGGATGGTTGAAGAGTTAAAGGCTCGTTTGTTTGTTTATATTTATATTTTTGTATTTATTTTTAAATTAACTAAAAAAAATATGACTTGTAAGTTTTTAGTTTCTTCTAGTTTTTATATTTTATGAAAATCATAAATTTATTTTTTATTTTTATATATAATCTAATTTGGTATCAACTAAATATATATTATTTAATCATTTAATACTAATTATTATTAATAATTTATGAATAATTTTTAATAATCATTAATAAATATAAGTTAAAAGTTAAAATACATTCAAAATATATAAAATTATACATAAATTTTAATTTAATAACTAAAAATTAATTTAAAAATAAAAATAATTACTAAATTATTTATTTTAATAAAATATTTAATTTTTATTGATCAAAATAATTCATCTTTAAATCTTATCTAATATATAATTATTATTAGTAATGAAAGTATAACTACATTTTAGTATATTGGTAACCAAACAAGCTTTTGTTTTTATTTGAAAAACATAAAATGCAAGTTAAATATTACGGAAAAAAATTGGAAGTGAAATCAAATGGTCCTGAACTATTCGTTAGGAAGATAAAAGTTCTCCTAATAAAAAGCTACGTGTTGTCTTTATTTTTTCAAAATTATAGTAGATAAATTAAAATGTTATAAAGTAACGACAACTTACAAATTGTTATTAACTATATCAATATAACTAATTCAAATCATTATATCAATGTTGACATATCATAATCTTTGTTATAAGAAAGATAATAGAACGATATAAATGAAGAAAGAATTAATAGAATCACCACACTATTTAATTAAAAAAAATTAAAAAGGAGTTAACAGATTCCTATTAAAAATGATTTTAGATTTTAATTAATCATTTAAATGTCTAGCGAGTTTTTCAAATTAAGAAATATTTGCAAAAGCACAACTTTTTGGGAAAAAGATTTTAAAAAATAAATGTAACTCTAGGAATTCCTTATAATGTTCAAAAGAAAATAAAAGAAGCTGCCTACTATCAGATTACTCCAACTAGGTTGTGGAAATAAAATTAAGAAATTTGAAAAGAAATTAAAAAAATAAAAGTATTTTTATGATGAAACTTATAGCTTGAAAAATAACTCTATATATACCTCTAAATCTATCTGATTAAGACAAGTTCAAAATGATCAAGTAAAACACAAATTAATCAATCATGTTTTAATTAATTTCAAGAAAAATTGCCATAGTCATAGTTTATCAAATGCAAATTAATTAAAATCTTAAGTCAATCAAACCTATCGTAAGCCAATAAGTCAAGCCCAATTCAATTGAGTCCTCCTACATCCATTAAACCTTAAATTAATTAAGTTCAAACTTATTTAACTAAGCTAAACTTATCTTAATTAAGTCAAATCTAAGTGGATCAAGCCAAACTTAAATTGATCAAGCCCGATTACTCCAAGCCTAATTTAATTTAGTCAAGTCTAATCTAATTAAGTTAAGTCCAAGTTAATTAAATCCCCTTAAATTGATTAAGTCAAGCTTAGTTTAATCAGACCCTTCTCACGTCAATCAAGCTATCCAAAGCAAACAAGTACTCTAAAATCAATTATGACAAACCCAAGTAGTAACCTAAGCTGATGAACCTTTGCTTAAGCCGAACATATAACAATCGATTTTCAACATAAGTTGATCAAGCCACACAAATTGACTAAGCCCAAACCCAAGGTAATCAAATGACAAACCAAGTCCAATACCAAGATGATCAAGTTTAGATAGCTATTAATCCCAAGTAAGTCTTCATTAAATATTGATCAAGTTGATCGCTCCAAATTTTATTTGTTTGCTAAAGATAATTAATTAAGGCCTACATCAATCAAGTTAAGTCAATCAAACCAAGCAAGCCTAAATTGATTAGGCAAAATCAAACTGATCAAGCTAAGTCTAAGCCAAATAAGTTAACATCAAGATGCTTGTCACATCTCCATTCCGAGTAAGCTTGATTAGGCCTATGACAAATCGTCAGCCAATGCAAGACTCAATCATTAAAACCTCATTATTGAGTTAAGACATACATGTAAAGCTTATATAATTCAATGGAAATACTTAATTGAAAGTCATTTCTATATCTAGAAGATTTCCTTGATCCAATTGTATGATATCACACTCAAAATCCGTCTTAAGTCCTCATTTTTCCATTGTTAAGTCTCACTCCTAAAAATACAGTATGGTAGTTAGATTAAATTATAACTAAACAAATATAAAGCTACACTCTTATATTCTATATGCAACAAATATCTACAATTTTGCCTAGATGAGATAACTAATTTCTCTAAAATAAACGTCAAAAAGGTTATAATTCAAGTAACTCAAAAAATTTAACAAATAATAATAACAAATGCATTATATAAAATGGTGAACATATAATTCCCAATACATGTTTAAAGTAGGCATCAGTTGATTCGTCATGACTAATAAATTCATACAACTTTGGATATGATGTAATTAGTTTAACTTGACCAAGAGGCTCAGACGTGCTCATATATGGTCTCACATAATATTTTTCAAACAACAAAATGGTACACTCTCCATTTACACACCTCATTCTGACGCCAACTAATGGCAACTAACTAACCATCACACTCCACACACATAATTAAAACTTACATACCCCTTGAAAGCCTCAAAGTACATCCAACATGAATACAACAAATAAGTATCACATCAGTCACATACAACACTCCAAGTCATCTACGGTATCTCTTTGACACTCGAAAATAGACTCTCCATGCACATTAACAATTATATGTAAATAATCACATAATTTTACACTCAATAAAAATGCTTAAGTCCTATGAACTAAACAATTTAATAAAATCCTAAATCCACCATAAGCCTTATATGGAGTTTATGTAATTCTAATCAATTTAGGTATGCAACACAATTAATTAACATCTAATAAAATATTTAATATGCATAAATAACAAAAAAATATTTTAAAAATCCCTATTTGACATATTATACCATCTTTCATATGAAAATTACTCTTGGATTCATTCTGATTTTAAAATTTAGTTATACTATACTCAAATCTCTTCCACAATCATCAATCACTAGCTTGAAGTTACTATTGGATTCATTTTGATTTTAAAATTTAGTTATACTATACTCGAATATCTTCTACGATCATCAATCACTGGTTTGAAACTTCTTTCTTTCTATTTAAAATTAGACATGTAGATTTTATACACATTTTCCTATCATTTTCCTTCTATATTATCTTTTTTGTGAAAAAATGAAGACTAAAGTCATCAAAAGCTATGCTTAGAGCAAAGAATTATAGAAATCGACTTAACTATTGGTAAGGGTCTGACTAGCTAATATCAGCTCCATGTAACTCCCTTAGCGTTTTAGAAAACTATCTTAACTCTTCATAACCTTTTGAATCACTTAAATATGATATTCTTATCAAAAGTTATTATTTAAATACTTAAGAGTGTTTAGTGGTGACATAAAATAAACCTAGAACCTGCTTTTACCAAATTTTACCATATGAATTAAATATCAACTTTGTATGTCTTCTTATGAATTGTAAATGTTTTTTAATATCTTGTTTAATAAATTCAACCTAATTTTTTTAGGCTTAATTGCTAAAAATGTCTAAATTTTTGTCAAATTTTCAATTATAGCTCGAACTTTAAAAAATAGTAAGAAAATACCCAAACATTCAATTTTTTTAATTACAACACAAACTTTAGCAAATTGTAATAAAAAATACTCAAACTTTTAATTTTCTTCAATTCTAACCCAACGTTATCTGTTATTCTCCCGATGCCCTTCGCTTTTTGTTTTCTGTATATTCTTCTGACGGCTCAAACTATTCTCGCATTATAGCATACTGCATTAGTAAACTCTTCATTTTTAGTCCATTCTCCTGATGCCCTTAGTGTAAGGGCGTTGGGGTTGCGTAATCTAAAAATCGAAGGGGGAAAGCATCCAGAGAATAAACTAAAAATGAAGGAAAAATTGAAATCAAAGCGTAAGGTTATCAGGGTTGCATAATCTGATTTAGGTTATTTTTAAACAACAACATCGTTTCATTAATCTTCATTTGTTATGTTAATTTTGCATGATGTGCATTAATAGTTAAGGTTTTTCAAACACGTGGCAAGTCACGTCAGCAAACTTAACGAAAACACTAACATTGAGCTAGAATTGAAAAAATTAAAAGTTTGAGCATTTTATTGCTATTTTTTGTAGTTCAAGTTATAATTGAAAAAAATTGAAAAAAATTGAAAGTTTGAGCATCTTATGGCTATTTTTTAATATTCGGGCTATAATTGAAAATTTGATGAAAGTTTAGACTTTTTTTTAGTAATTGACCATTTTTTATCAACATATATGCCCAAATTATAGAAAAATGCTCAATGATATTGGTAAACTAAACTAACATATTACTTTATCAAAAATTTTCTTCACTTTAAACGTTATCACTACAATTAATCAAATCTTACACTTTTTCAACATCCAATTTAATTTCCAACTTAATTAACAAACCTAAAAATATTATTAAAATATTAAATTTCTTCAAATCATAACATAATAACTTCAAATTTTAGGGTGATAAAATAAACGCATGCAAGAGGGAGGTGAATTATGTGTAAAAGATTTGCAAGGTATTTTAAATTAGTATAAAGAAAAGGGCCTGCTAAAATTTAAAAATAATAGGAGCCTATCAAACAATAGAATCCTATTAAACAACAAAATCTATTAAACAATCCAAGTCTACTAAATAATCGGAGCCTGCTAAATGATAAATCTTGTTTAAACAATTTAAAACGTAAGGCTCTTGTTACAATTGAAAAGAATCGCTTACAAGTTGAAAACAAAAAGATTCTTACAAAAATGAAAACACAAACAATATACTACAGAATTTAAAAGTTAAAAAAAGAGAAAAGAATGATGCAGTCAATTTATACTAATTCGACTAACAATAAAGTCTATGTTCAGTCTCCAAGTATCCAACTTTAGTATTTCACTATAAGAATCCCAATATTAAATTTGATGAGCCTCTTCAAGCTCACAAGTACATATTTTCAATGTTCTTCAACCTTCCATACTCGAAGTATATAACAAGCTTCTAAAAGTTCACAGAAAAATAAAATATAAAATCAAAAGTAAGTTCTCAAATAACAATTTCTCTCTTGATAGAGAGATTTCACTTTTTAAAGCACAATAAGAAATGATACGACTCTCAAGAATACAAATGTTGCTCAAATGTTTTGAAAGTTTGTGTATATTTGCTACCTCAAAAGTGTTGTTGCTCTATTTTAAATAATCAATTTCTTCAACTAGTCGTTGCTTCATCTTAATTCTAAATTGACTTTGGATTTTTAATATCATCTCTGTTGGAACAAAAATTCTCGGAGCTAATTGTTCGAAAAGGTAAGATCCTCATAGATGTTAATAAGAAAAATTTACTAAGAAGGTTCTTACTAGAAGAAAGCAATTTTCCTATGATTTTATTTTCTTCAAAAATCATTATTTATATAAGGAAATAAATCCAATTTGAATTTTGAAATATTATATAGTTATGATCAAAATCGTTAAATATAAACCTTGAGCTAACAATCTCCCCTTTTTTATGATGACAAGCAATAATATATATATATTCAAAATTCAAAGTGAAAAAGACAATAGATGATTTCGGAAGATACTTGTGACTTTTATATGTTCAGATATAATCAAAAGGAGTTTGTCTCTAAGAAATGAACCTATAGTTTATATGTCATAAATTTTTTTCAAGTTCAACAGCAGAATCAACCACATAAATAATCGAGGAAGCATTGAGAAATATGCATTGATAAATGTATCATCATATATGCAAAATATATGCAAAAAAATACATCAACATAAACTCTCCCCCTTTGTTATTAGAAAAAAGAGTATAGGGAGGAAGGAACTGTCACAAGTCCAAAGAAGCCAAACAGAAAAGAATAGCAATATAGTTAATAAAGGAACTCAAAGATTTTTCTTTGCAAAAATTGCATGCCGAGAAGATGATTTTGCATGCAACTTCTTGGATTTGTTCTTCATTAACTTAAATGTTCTACAATTGTTGATGGAGTTTTACACTATTCTCATCCTAAAGAGGAACAAGAGTTTGTTGGTTTGGAGTAGGATCTAAGCTTTCTGCTACTCTTTCAGATCTTTTGTCTACCCATAATTGTTTTGCAATTTGTATCTGAATTGATAGGGAATCAAAGGTTGAGACTTAGCCCGTTCATACCAATTCAGATTTGCAAAAGGAACTCCATAATGGTTGAAGATCTTGGTGAGCAACATCCATAAAGTCGGTATCCGGTGGTATTCTTATGATTCCCCTTATTCACCATAAACTTCAAGATCATAGCTAGAAGATTCATTCTATTCCCTTTTAGCAAATTATGCACCACATAAGTGTCCATCAGACTACATCTTTTAAATGAGCTACTCCTAGAAAAAATTGAAGTACTTGAAAGCGATGCAAAGCATCGTGGTATTTAGTTTTATTGCCTGGTCCAAAGTCTCACATCTTAGGTGTTCTTAGCATAAAGGCAAATGGATTTAACAACTTCAACTAACTCTAGATCATCAACATGCCACTTATGATAGAGAAAATTAGTTCTCCTTATCGGAGCTACTTCCAATATATCTCCCAAGATTTCTTTAGAAATTAAAATTTCATATTCATTCACCCATAAGACAATCGCTAGCTTTCCATTAATTTTTTCCTTTTTCATGAGTGTGTAGAATATCCTGACAAGCTCATCTCATACTATCTCATCTAATTTCAGAACATTTTCCTAACCAATGGCAACAAAGTAAGGAGAGATGAGTATACATGTGTCATCAAACATTATAAGAGTCAAGATCCACCCAACAACCACCTTTCTTTTCTAGTACTGTGTTTTATAGTGGACTTTAACTTCCATTGATTCAAACATTTTTTGTGGTATTGATGTCTTTCCTTGCTTGTGTGCAGCTATCTTTATTTTCTTTGCCCTTTTTTCTGTGGGAAATTGATAAGTGTAAATTGCATCATGTTTAAGGTATAATTTGATATATGTTTAGTTATTAATTCAATCATTTAGTATGTGTTTAGGTTAGAATTGTGTTAGTTTGTTAATTATTAGTTTTTTAAGGGTTAGTACAAGCTTTTGAGCTTAAATATTATGTTTTTTAGGTACCTTAATGCGTTTGCTAGTGTTTCAGGATTAATATTGAAGAACGAAAGAGTTTCGAAAGACTATTTCAGGCCACGATCATGACCTATTAGGACATGATTGTGACAAAAGCTCTAGGAATGGCCTATGATCATGGATTGCGACAGAAGGCTCAGACGTTGGACCCCGAACTTTTCTTAGAAGACTAGAACTAATAATGAGAAATGTGGAGAGGTTCATATTTTTGCTTTGGTGCTTTTAGTGGATAAGAGACTTCGAAATGAGAAGAATTAAGGTGAAAGTTAGAAGTAGAATGAAAACGAAATTGAAATTGAATTTGTGTAGTAAGTTGATGAAGAATATGTACATATGTGTATGTTCTGTTATTGGTGTTCATGATTAA
>JANSVA010000218.1:10076937-10087901 GCA_025504915.1 Erythroxylum reticulatum | reverse complement strand
ATTAAAGTTATTTTAATCTCCTATATAATATTTATTTATATCAATAAAAATTCTTTTATTATATTAAAATAAATAAATTTAAAAGCAAATTTTATTTATAAATTTATATTGATTTATAATATATTTTAATTATTAAATCAATATTAAAAATTTATATATTTTGAAGATATTTTAAATTTAATTATATTTATTAATAAGTATTAAATTAAATTAAATTAATTACAAACATTAAATAAATTATTAAATTAAATTATTCATAACTTAAACTAATTAAATCTAATATTAAATTAAACTATTCATAATTCTTATTAATAATTAATATATTAAATAAGTAAATAATATATATTTAGTTTATAGTAAGTTAAATAATGAAGAAAACTGAAACAAAAAACAGAAACTATGTTTTGTAGTTTTCGTAAATTTTGAAGATCGGAGGAAACTAAAACTAAAAGTGGAAACAAAGAAAAACAATTTTTTTTACTAAATTTGGAAATAAAAACTAAAAAATAAATAAAATAGATAGCTCCTTAGTGTTCTCTTTGTTATCCTTTTCAAAAGTGACAAACCTTATCCTTGCATGAAAAGCTTATGAAATGTGGAATTATAGTTGCTATGCTGCGTGCCATCATTTACATCATTATAAACGCCAAAAAAGGCTACACCTTTCTGGGTGTTTCGGTCAACCATTACACTAATTGTTATATCCGTGTTCAGTCTTCTATTCCCTATTTACCGTGGAGGCTCATGGTTGGCTTGGCCCTATAAGCTTTGTGTATATACTACAATCACCACCACCACCTCCAATCAGGTCGCAGGCACCATGTCCTTGAAACCTGTGCCATATATTTTCAGAGAATGAGAATGACGACGAATGAACAAACATTGTTTTGGGGCTTTGTGATAATTCAAACGACATTTGGTGCAACGCAATTGGTCCGCACCTCGCCTTCTCTCCCATATTCGGCTATCTTATAACCTAGACATTTCAATTCCAAGAGTTTCTTACATTTTTTAATTGATATTGACGATACAAAAAAAGGGTAAAGTATTCGGAGACTTGTAAAATTTTTTATTTAAATTTCTTAATATAAATTCTACAATTTTTTAAGAATTGAATAAAAAATTTGGTGTTATAGAATATGAATGTATTCATTATTGGAATTTAGTGTTGATCATTTAGATCAAATTCGTAATTTGATTTTAACTTATTAGCATGATACTTTACTTAGAATTTATTATTGTTGCATGTTTTTTACGGTTTAGTTAAAAGATTTAAAAAAGAAGTCAAAGGAAGAGGAAAGGAATATAAAAGAAACTCTATATGATACTTCGTTGTTACTTCGAGTCAAGGTATTTACAGGTCTTGTGGGCTAATCTGAGGAAATTAATTATGGAGTTGAAGATGACATTAGTGATTATTTGTTGGTGCAGGGTCTATTTGGTTTGATTATCAATCAACACACGCCACTTATTAATAATGCAGAGTAGCTGCTCATGAATAAGACTGAAGTGCCATAATCATTCCTAGTGAAAGGCAAGTAATTGTGATGATTGATCAAACCGACTGATATAGCAAGGTAATATGTGTTATCCAATGAAAAGGTTATGCTATAAACTCCGAAGAGTAATTTCATCACCACCTTCTTATTTGTCTTGGTTTAAATCCTTATAGTATATGAATTGAGAGATTTCTCTATATTTATACATATAGTTTGCTATGCAATAAAGTTTAATGCATAAATAATATGCATTTCACTCTTTCTATAGTTTTGTATTGCTTTTTACTGTTTGGATTAATGAATATGGTTTGGTTTGGACTTGATGTTTGTAGGGGAAAAGGGTCTATTATGGACCTATACGCACATACAATTAGAGTGTACGTGTTGTGTTGAAACGTATTTTCATACTAAGAATAACTTCTTTCTAATATATAATAAATGTAAAATGAAATTATATTTACCATATTTGCTTTTCTATGTTTTGGTTTTCCAACTTTTTGTTCGTACGTTTTTCTTTTTGTGAAACTGATGAAGACATTGTTATCATGTTAGTCTCAGATTAGACCGACTCTTAGTCTCAAATTAAAACTACTCCCTCTTTCTTTTCCTTTTATCTTCCTATCTCTCTTTTCCTTTGACTGTACATTTTTATCATTTGACACTGATGCACCAGCATGTCCTAATTGTGACAGGTTCGTTTCAATTTGCTCCAAGGAAAGGACATAAACATCCATCAAATGGTTGAGGATGCTCATATCCGTTTGCAATAATTAAAGCTTCCTTTCAAATTTGGATTCTAGAAGCTTCAATGGGGTCTCTAATAACACCTTAACTTCAATATATGTTGTATGGCATACATGTCATTATCAACACAAATTACCCACACATGTTTGAGATATCATATAATTTATTGTGGCATCTAATTTCTGATATGGAACTGAGTACCAATCACACAAAAACCTTTTAATTCATATTTTAAAATTTTATTTTATTGATTAGCTATTGATATAAAAGAATAATTCCATACTTTATACTGAAGGTCTTGAATTTGAATTCTTAAAAATTTTTACAAAAATTTACACATCAAAAATTGGATTCTTTTAACAATACTTGACACGTGTTAGTCAGCATGCATTGTGTTGTTAGTAATATAGACATAAAACATGACAAAAAATTAGAGACGTTAAGATAAATTGGTTGGACCCATATGAGAGTGTTAAATTTGGACTATTTTGTTCCACTTATGTGGCCGCTTGTCCAATCAAAGAGTTACTTTTTTTTTTTGCACAAGCATACACTTAAAAAGCAAACAAGTGTCTCTGCAGGAATCGATGGACATAGATTTGAGTAACTTATAATGTCGCTGAAACTCTTTTCGAATTGATTAAAGAAACGAGAAATTCTGAGACCTCTCTCAGTTTAGTAGGCGATGCGTGGCACCAGGAAGAAATGGGAAGCTCAGGTTCAAGAAGAAAGGGTGAGAAAGACAAAGCACGCCCTGCAGGATAGCGCATGCTAGACAAGCTATGGTCCCACAATGCCCACACAAAGGGAACTTTCCCGTGCCTTGACCTTATTTCATCTAAATCTATCTATATATTCACTCAATCATGTGACTCTATATCCCTTATGTGTATCTTAAATGTTCGGTCTCATGGAGTGATTCCTCCACTCCTAATTGACAAACAAAAAACCCCAAACCTATTCTTTCTGGTCATCCTTGTTGGCCTGGATTAACGGTCGAAAACATAAAAGAAATAAGAAAGAAAAGGATGAAGCATATTTGAAGTCGAAATCAAGAATGGATGGCAAGGATTCACCGTCCTTCCTTTACAATAACGTCTGTCAGTGAGAACTGTTGGCAATGGGATTGTAGTAGTACTGTTTGGTACCTTCAGATAATTGTTGTTTTCTGCCATACGATTAAGTAAAATTGTACAGGTTTCTTAGCTGAGAGGTCGAGTGCTCACATGGTATGCATGAAACTGTCTTCTGTTTTACAATCAAGTATTCTTTGCAGTTTTTAGTACAGGAACTTGCTAATTATAAATTACAAATTGCTCAATAATTGTCAAAACAAAAATATGGTTAGAGAAATTACACTGTTAATTCATCAGAGCTACAAGTAATTATGTATGTATGATATGGATAGATATAGCTAGGTACAAAAGTTGCGATTAAAAGGTTAAATCCAGTGGACTGCTGAGTGTAGGGAGAAATGTCACTATTAAACATGTAAATGGTCGGCAGGCCGGCAAGGACTAAGGCCTTTAGCAATTCTTGTATGTGACAGTGATAGCATACACTACCATCTTGCTGCTGATGGAAAAAAGAAAAAGAAAAAGAAAAAAGACAGGAAAAGGTAACATCTCTTTTATCTTCTGGAGCACTCAATCAATTAGTTCTTTACTTATGACAATCACTTTTACTTTGAGATTCTAATGTCCTGAGTCCCTGAAATCAGACAGAATTAGCTAACATGAGTACTTCCAGGATTTTGGCAGGAATTAATGTCCAAATTAATCTTGCAACTTATTAAGTAGCCCTTGGACTCAAGATTTTAAATTATAAATTGTAACTTTAATTGCTGCAACAAAATTGCAATTACAGTATAAATCATTATTGCAATTTATTATATAATTATGCTTATGCTTATGCTTATCATAATAATTTATAATTGCATTTTGTGTTATAATTGTGTAGCTTAAATATTTTATTTGTACTTGCTATTTGTTTGGACACATACGGAACAAGATTGATTAATAAGTCTTACTTGCTTCCAAGTAATTTGTGATTGAAACAATGTTACTTACGAATAGGATTAAGTAAACCATCAACAGCATGTTTGGATGCGTTGCCAATACAATGACTATATGATAGCTAATATTTAAGAGAGTTGTAAGTTTTATTTAAGCAATTAATCAAGACAAATACAGAAACGATTGAATGTTATAAAGAGTTAATTACTGAATAAGAGAAAAGAAAGATGATTTCATTCGTTCACAACCACATATATATATATTTTTACAGAATATATATATCTGAGCATTCATCAAGCGTTTAAAGTAATACACTTAAAACAATCTGATCACTTCTCCCTCCCTTCATTTCTCAAATATGCATATTCCAATATCAGAGTCAGAGCTTGAAGATAAGAATCCGTTGAACTTGTTCCCTTCATCTCTACCAGTTTGCATCAAAAGCAGTGGCATAACCGAACTATTTTCTGCCCCAAAACTTGAAACTCCATCACCATCATATCTGTCCTCTTGACTCAACTGGGAAGCCACAAACTTGTCAAGTGCTCTCCAGTCTGTTACTTTATTATTGTCGACGCCGCTGTTGCCCCCTGTAGTTTGCTCTTCTTCAACATTGCTGCTATTGTTATTGCCGTTCGCTGGTAATACATACCTTGAGCTTGTTGCCCTCTTAATTGATGGCAGAGATGGGCTCTCCAGCTGAGGAAGCTGCATAAAATTATCTGCATTCATGAAACTTAGATTATCTGCTTCTACCTCTTGCTTACATAAGAAATTCTGATTCAAAAAGCTCTGAGGTTGTCTCGGGATATAATCAACCGGGTCAACCACTGAACTAACCCCACTTGATTCATCATAAAAATAGCTCGAGTCCCACCCTTCCATGGTCTTGATTTGGCTATTAGTTCGCTTCTTGAATGCTCTACAAACAACCCATCCTTCTTCCTGCAGTGAAAGTTAAACAAATAACAGATGAGAACTTTCGAAATTCATGTGAAAGTTTTACAAGAATTGAAGAAGTTGATAAAAGTTGGATGTTTTGCTTAGAGAAATGACGCCTTTTCATTTTAGTGCAGCTTTTGTTTTCACTTTTGATAGTTCTCTTTTTGTTTGGGGAAGAGAAGTAGTGGACACAGTCCAAAAGTTGATGAACATGGAAGAAAATTGGAATATTTCTGTTGACAAAATGAATATAAAGAAAGAGATTGGTTCAGAGTTATTCGATGATAACACCTTTTGACTTGTAGATGGCGAAAGTGATCATCTTTCTAAAAGTCACCTAAGGTGACACTGCACATCCTTGGGTCATTGATCTATGAATCTACGCATGGAAGCATAGTGGTAAACTCAAAGAAAGTATCAGAAATTGTTGAATTTGACTTCTAAGTAAAGCCTTTCATTTACTCTTTAAAGACGCAAACTTACAAGTGGAGAGAGAGGAGGGATGGGATTATAAAACATCAAAAGATAGGTAACATGATGAACTTATTACAGCTAATTATCTTGTCCCATTAAGGAACAGTAATGGATTCCGAATTCTCTTTAGAGACGCTTTTGTATGTACGCAAAAGAAGCTTCCACATATATCAGGTAATAAAAGAGATTCTCATGGTTCATAAAAAAGATTAACATGCTGGAAGACCATGAAAACATTCTACAAAATATGCTTATGAAGAGAGTTAGACAGATTAGTGGCAACAATGATATGTGCTTGCCTGAGGAGGACCATTCTCGTCCGATTCAAGCCTGTACTCATGCATGATCCAATCAGTTTTCTGACCATTTGGGGCTCTTCCTCTGTAGAAGACAAGGGTTTTCCTCATCCCAATCAGCTTTTTTTTGTCGTACACTGCCTTGTCTCTCCCAGTTGCCTTCCAAAACCCTGCCATAGTAGCTCTGTTGGTCCTTGTCCCCGTCGGATACTTCTTATCCTTGTGGCTGAAGAAATACCATTCATTCTGTTCCTCATACCCGATCCGGCATCTCTCTGCAAATCAAAATTTAGGTGTCATAAGCCATATGAGATAAGTAATGGAACATTAGCTCATCTAAGAGTGTCCGATTGAGTTAGCTTAGCTTCATTATAATGTTTACTAACTGTTAACTCATTAGAAAGCCATAAGAAAAAATTGTAAGAAAACCTATACATAAACAACTTCTGCAAGGAGAGGGAAACACTATAATTCTATCCTGTATTATATCCTAAAAACGCGATCCATCTTAACCAAAAGACATTATGTATATTCATCTGGAACCCTAGAAGGGAAAAGAAAGAAACATGCAATCAAAAGAAAAACCTTGCTACCTTGTAGATCCCATGGCTCAATTCTGTAGAGATCTATATCTCTAATGACATCAAGATCGATCTTTTGTGATGCAACTTTCTTCCTCAGATAATATCCCACAAGCTCTTCATCTGTGGGGTGAAACCGAAATCCCGGTGGAACACAAGACTCCATTGACTCCATCATAGGACCTGGTACTGCATCAAATTCACCAGCTCCACCATTACTATAGGCATCTTTCACTTCATCATCGTCTTTAAATCATAACCATGTCGACGAACTTATGAATAGGAAACCAAAGAAGAGAGAAAGCTAAAAGTGAAAGGCATAGAAATGTAAAGACAGATAGAAGGAAAAAAATATATGCTGAGAAATAATGAACACTCTTTAAGTAAAAAGGTGTCAAGTGTTATCAGCTATAATCATCAACTCATTTGGTGGCGAGCAACAGTCACAACGTATTATCTACGAAAGGAAAATAAACCCGGGTTATGAGTTACGACACAATAGAATACCGTCCCTTCAATAACAATGATTTTTATGGGGATAGAAAATAGAGAAAGAGGTGAAAGAGAAAGGAAAACAGAATCATGAGAGTTTGTTCTGATGAAAAAAATTAAGTTGAAGAGTTTATTGACGCCTCTAGCTACTTGTGCAGGGTGTCAAGTAACGGACAACTAGAGGTCTTTGGTAATGATGTTGTCTTGTGTTGATGAATGGCGGAAATGATTCCTCAAGAACGGGGTTCCCATTACATTAGTATATAAACGAAAAGACTACTGTACACCATTAATTAATTAAACCACTGACAATTAACAGAACATAGAACAAAAACAACTTTTTGGAAACTAGTCGTGTTATAAGCTGATGACAATAGAGAGAGAATTAAGCAATCAAAGAAAAATAAACTATGTGGTTTAAAAAGCGGAAATGGCAATGGTGGACAAAGAACATGACGTTATCTAAAATTTAGCACGCGTTTCTCCACAGAGAAAAGGTTCGGGTTGGAAAAAAGAGGGACACTCCTCTATTGGTGGATCAAGCCTGCAAAGAGACTAAGTAGATACTTAAAAGAGAAAAGAAAAGCACTCTTGAAGCACTTGCAGAGTCTTTTTCTTGTTGCTGAACTGGGATCTGACTATCTTGTCTGTTTGTCTAGAATTTCCATGGCATAACCTGATCCCTTTTATTTCCTTTTCCTCAATAGCTAGGCTCTCAGTGAAAATGCAGACTCGAACAAGAGTGTAATTCCCTCAATCTATCATGAAATAAGTAATATGAAGCTCTAAACTCATATAGGTGAAAGTTTTCTGTCAAGAAGTTAGTGTTTCTGCGACATGGTCAAGATTGATTTGTTGCGAATATCCTTTCAAGGTCTTAGCGACGGGGTGGTTCTTAGAGAGACCGAGAGAGAGAGAGAGAGAAGATCAGCAATAGATTTCAGGAGAATCGTGAGCTTGAGAGTTTAGACAAATATAGTAACAAAGAAATCAACTTTCTAACAATCTTTTACCAAATCTTGTGAAATATTTGTCAGGTTCATTATTCTTGACCCAATTGTTCATGGAAAGCCGAAGTTAAGTGAACTTTGGACGAAGTGGGATTGCGACAACAAATGCATAAATGCAAGTTCCAGGGTAAAGGATGTATTACCTTAGATATAGACATTGACTAGCTAGCTAGCTAACTATGGAAAAAGAAGAAACATAAGAAAAGTCTCCCACAAATGAGAAACTCCATTTGTTTAGAGGATCCAAGAATTCCGATTTTCTCCCATTTGGGTACTTGAAAGATTTAGTTTTTGATGAAAGAGCTTGATTTCCATGTCTAAAAGAATAGTAGACCTCCAAGCATTACTACAATACGAGGGCTTACCTTATCTTAGAAGTAACAGTCGTAGTGGTGACGGTGATGAATTGTGATAAAAACTTGTTTAAGACGGAAGGAATGAAGAAGAAGCAGACAAAAGGGATTGAAGAAGATGGTGAGATGAAGGAAATTTGTGTTTAAGAATAGAAAGAAGCCAAATACGGGGGAAATATAAAGAGAAGAAAAGAGTAGACCTGTGGAGGCCTAAATTGCGCCTGGGGTTAGGGTTGTCCCCATTCTCTTACGTCACTCATTCGCTAGTTTAGTACAGCAACCATTCTAGCTTAGTACCGCACTACCCTTCTATTTCTCGCCTATGTTCACTCTTATCGCCTTCTCTCTATCAATACTTTTTCTGTATGTTAATCATAAGCTAACAGTAAGATACTAACACATTATCCAAATTAAAACTCACAAGGTGCCTTTTGGGCTCCTAAAATAATTATATGTCAAGTGATATGCGCTTTTTGTGTTTTGGAGCTTATGTATGTACTAATGAAAGTAGCATTAGGCGAACTGTTTTATAATTGTATTAGCATTAGTATAGTTGATTATAGAATAAGAGGGACCACTGTCTAGAATTAGGTTTAGTAGAAGCAAAGATTTTTACGAAATGGTGAATATGAATGTTTCTTATGTTACAGGTCACGCTAATATCTTTATATTCATTAATTAAAAAATAACGAGTTCATATGGAAATTAGAGAAGTAAAGAAAATTAAATCAGGCAATCTTATTTATAAAATAATTTTAGAAAACAATAATCATTAAATACTAACATTAAGCTTATATAACTAAAAATATTTTATTTACATGTAATTAATTAACGTTTATAATTAACTCATGCAATTTATTCCAATATTATAAATTAAGATTTAGTTGAAATAATTAAAAAATAGTTGTAAAAATTTTAGAAGAATTTTTTATGAAATGTAATGAACTAATTATTAATACATGAATTTTTATAAGGACCATCATTAACTAAAGTATAATTTAATACAAACATTATCTAGTACAGTATCAATTTTTATATTTTTATTTTATTAAATGCAATAAAGCATAAATAAGTTACAATATCTACTTTGACTTTTTTTTTAATTCTTTAGCTTGACAGATCCTTAACAAAAGAAAATATGCATTTTTGGGTAAAGTACATTTATTTGAGCTGATTTAAATAATATATGAAAAATGTTGAATCATTTGACTCCACTACTAAGAATATTAAATTTTATTTTAATTTAAATTTTCTTCCAATATTTAAATATAGTATGTAATAATAATAATAATATTGTTAATTATATAATGAATTCCACTAATCTAAAAAGCTTTATTACAAGCTATAGAAGCTAAAACGTTTTAGTACAATGTTAAATGTAATTTTGATTTTGGAGATCAATAAGAAATTTTCTACATAGTATGAATTTTAAATTTTTTCAAAATTTTATATTTTTATTAAAAATAACAGTGACGCACACATACCATTATCATCATTTTTCTACTAATTAATATTATTAATTAATTTTAGTTAGATTTAAAAGGTGGATTGTCACATTCAAAATTAGATTTTTTAAATAAAATTTTAAAATAATTTTAAAAAATTGTTCAATTTTTTTAAATTAAAGAAACATTTAAATTTAATTATAACAGATTTTGTGTCTTTTATCTTTTCCCTGTTTTTAACTTGAACTTCTAGTCAGCGTCTGCGCCTGCGTCTCAGTCTCAGCAGATAATATAAAGCCTCGCCTATTTCTCTCAGTTTTCGCTTTCACCCTGTCCACACATCTGCCACTACCACGGCAAAACATGACAAAGGCTGGCCACGTGGTACGGCCAAAACACCGCCCGAGCAAGCCGCACGTCGCTCCCATCTCTCACGGTTTGACGGTTCCGTTCATTCTCTTACAGTTCAGCTTCAGATTACCTAAAACACCCTCATATATCTCGTGTTAATATTTAATAATGCGCCCAAACAATTTATACTGATTATCTATATTTTCAGCCTACTAATAAATGGCAGAAAAACGACATTATGAATATTGATGTATAAATAAATTCTATAATTTTCAGTGATATGTCTTTTCTTAATGCAATGAAGCAGTTTCGTAAAACATAAATTCCCAATTTAATGGACACCGGGGAGCACTTTATTGGGGTATTTTGGTCATTTGAACGGATTAATTATGTAAAATTTTTAGATTGTGACTAATAGAAATTCGGTATATTATTTTTATTTATTATCCTTTGGTAAATAATTGAAAAATGGTCATAAATCTATTTTTTTTACAAAGTTGAATATGTAAGAGTATATTTTCCATAGTGAACTCGGGGGATGCTTAGTTTACAGAAGATAATGAAAATGAGAATGAGAATGAATATATAGAGAAATAAGAATGGATATAATCATTATAATTATGATGGTTAATTAAAATGAAGGAATGATTAACATTACCATTGATAGTGGTTGGTTTGTAAAAAATATTGTAATTAATTAATTACAAATTAAATTATATTTTAATTAATGAATAAATTATATTTTAATTAATTACAATATTT
>JANSVA010000218.1:10032948-10065615 GCA_025504915.1 Erythroxylum reticulatum | reverse complement strand
TTTCTAGCACAAGTTTATAACATGATAAAAAATAGCAATTCCATGAACTTATAAGCTTAACATATATTACTCTATAAATTTCGTACATGTTGTAATTTTCGGTTATACTTCTTATTGTGTAGTATGGTCCATTTCGCTACGTATTGTGAATACCCGGGCCATAGGCGATCTAACATCCATGACACGAGATTTTGAATCTGAGGATGCCTCGTAGGGTCACCTTCCCTAACAACTGGCTCCTCAATTCTTCTTGTGTTGTCTCCTCGCAACAACGCTTGCAACTTGTCCTAAATCAATGCCAGCTGCCATTCCATATTGTGAATTGACTCCCAAACTTTAGGTAATCCACGAATGTCGTCTTGGTGTTGGCCATTGTCATACGAACAAACCTTGGGTTTTCAAGTCTCTGATACCACCTAACGCATCGCAGAAATGTAGTACTCTAATCCAAGAGTACAGAAAATGTAGATCTACTCCAAGATGTACAAAGAACTCAAAAGGTAGATGAAAACCTTTTAAAAAATAGAGTATTTTGATTGAAAATAGGGAAAGGTCCTTCTGCAATACAATAAAGAAGTACTTCTATGAGTTATAATGACCTAGAATCTAATAACAAGGGTAAAAAATGTCCTTACAGTCTTTATAAAAGTGAAACATAATAAATAAATAAATAAATAAATAAATATTTTAATCTAAAGTTCCGCGTCAAAGGGAAACAAAAATACTTATCTAATTGCCTTGGAACTTCAAAACCAGACAAGAGTGTTTGGATACACAAAAAATATACATCATGAAAAACAACTAAGTATGAGAAGTCACTATTCCGATTTGAAATTGGTCCTGCATGGTCTTAGAAGACCCTAGATAGGGTGGCCATTGGACATCAGTGGTGAGTGCTTAAAACGGCAACAGCAATTTATAAGCAAGAAATGGGAAAGAGTAGAGGCAAAAAGAAGGCAAGAAAATGCCAAATTCAGTGGACTGGGATGATAAGTGTCTCCAAACGAACGTATGATTGAAGAAGGATCATGATTTTAAGGAAGCAATTGACCAATAAAGTGCATGCCATGTACCATACAGGTGGATTGAAGTGTGTGGAATGAGAAGGGCGCATGGGTTGTGGCTCAAAGACTTTACGCAAACATGATATGTGAGTGACATTGGAATCTCCACGTGTTTGTAAATGCCAAATTTGGTTGATAAATATCTGGCTCTTTACTTTCCTTTCCCTTTTGACACGCTCTTTTATAAAATATTTAATTATAGTGAATACAAAATTGTTGTTTAAAGTTTTTAGTAGAAAGTTAAGACATGTAATAATTAAAATTTTAAACGTGATTCTAAATTGCAATTAAAAATCAGGGTTCTAGATAAATTAACAATGAATTTCTTGACGTATTTATTTGTTTGATATTCATTTTTATGCTATATTTAAAATGAAATACTTCACACCCCAGAAAATACTTCTGATCTTCAGCTTTTCTCAGCCTCTTTTGTAGAAGTTAGTTCTCTATGTGGCTTAATTCTCTTTTACTTTCAATTTAAAATGGGATGAAATCATTACTTTCTTACTCTATAAATATATCAAAAATTTGAAACCCCTTAATGCATATAATGGAAGGAAGAAGATGTTTAAATCTCCAAGTACAGCTCAAGCCTTTAATAGTTTCTACAACCTTTTTTTTTTTTTCAATCATAAGCTTTCTTGAATTCTTAACCCCTGGCTTCGTGAGTCCTTGATTAATATTTCATTTCAGGCTTCATATAGTTTGATCACTACACCATTCCATGACTTTTTATATATGGACTGGCTAGTTTGATATATCGACACTTGTGAGATTGAATGTAGCTGATGAAGCTAGGCGGTGAATGGCTGGATGTGGATGACGAGTAGTAAACGTAGAACGGTGGTCGTCGAGCTAGGTGACATATCATGCTGCGAACGTCAACATTGAACTCATCCACTCTACCTGTGGTCCCTACCACCAGTATTACTTGCGCCGTGGCAAATAGTGTATTAGATTTAGTATTAAATTGAGTTCTAATACAGTACTATATCGATATCCGTTAATATCGGGTATCGTTTTAGATAAATTTTTAAATTTATAAAATGACATCTGAATTATTTTAGAAATTATAAAATAGTTCATTGTCATATTGTCATATTGTACTGTTGTACTGCATATTTTATAAGTTTACATTAATCATGTTTCTATAAATCATAATAATAAATAATAACTACAATTAATATGAAATAAAAATAATTTTTAGATATTTCACATATAAATAATAATCACAATTAATATTAAAAAAGACACTTATTATCATAAAAATATAAAATTAAGAACAATACAAATTATTTAAAATATTACAATTTCATCATATAATAAATAATAATTATATCAAAATATCCAATAAAAAGAATAAAATATCCTTAACACTCAAATTATTACAATCTATAACAAGAGTTCATAATGAGGAACAAACCAACTAGAAATGAAAACTATAATAAAAATATTTACAATTACATTACATATATAGAATGTAACATATACATCAAATATAAGTAAAATTTAAAGAAGAGGAAAAATAAAAACCTGGAACTTTATTTAATCATCTACAGGAGGATACCTGCTGTAACTATAGTGATCCTAATTATCATTTGGTACAAAATCTTCATCATTGAAAGGAGTCTTATCATCATTATCATTCAAATTTAATGCACCAAATGACATGTCAATGCTTTCTCAACCAAGATTATCTTCCAAGTCATTCACATCGATCAAATCTGATTCCTTATAAACCCAATCCACCAAAAGGTCGATATTGTCAATAGAAATTGAATTTGTTGAACTACTTGTGTTATTAAAAATCCTAGTAAATAATAAAATTTAATTATTAGAAAATTATAAGAAATTATATCGAAATTAATAATGATAATAACACACATTTCCCAAAGTTTTAAATTGTAATGAACGAATAACAAGTCATTCAACCTCTTGTACTATAATCTATTTATTTTCTTGAAATGGATGAATTCAAACGTGCTCCAGTTCTATTCACAACCTGTTGCACTCATATATTGACTTAAAATCAGAATTGCAAATCTTTGCAATTCTGGAACACCACTTCCGAATTGATCCTACCAAGAAATTGTAAATTGTAAGATAACAAAACTAGCATTACAAACAAAATAAAGTAATAATTGATTTTCAACAAATATGAAAAACAAACAATTAATACCTGTAGAAAGTTTTTCTCTTTGTCGAATAGCAATCGGCAATCCAAAATCTCCACCACACTGCTTATAAAGCTCCATTTATGAGCTCAAGAGATCTTGCATCATTTTATGACCAACAATTATTGTAACAGTGACTATTATTCATCTATTAACTTCAGTTTTTTTTTTGTAAAATCCAGTCTAGAATATAGACAAGGATTCAAAACCGCCACATCTGCAAACAACGAAGAAGAAAGTTGCCCTTCCCATTTCTTATGATGAGTGCAAGATATGGTGTATACAAAGAAGACCTATATTTCATATTGGCCTTGATTGCTTCCTTCACCGTTTCCATGGCATCATAAAAATATCCAATTGTTGCTTTTTCTATCAGTTAAGCAAAGCACTCTCATCAAAAGCTCACAAACATGGATAACAAATTGGCATTGAGACCAAAATACTCTATCTTCCAATATAATTCTAGAAACCTCCACTTCAGCATTACACCTAACATGCTGAATTGTAACTCATTTATCACTTGTAAATATTTGTCTTAACTCTTTCTTTATCATAAAAAAAGACCCAAGTGATAAGAAATTTGTTGCAAATCTTGTTACAGCAGGATGACATAAATTCCTGCCATTGGTAAATTTCTTTCTCATTAAATACAACACTCATTCACGATTATAGATGAACTTGGTCACCTTTTTAGCTTTTTGCATAATCTTATCAATAATAGGAAAATACCTAGGATCCCATATATCCTCCAGCATTAGGTCAATGCAATGTGCAGCACAAGGAGTCCAAAAAAGAGAATTATACGTATTCTGTAACCTTCTTCTTGTCGCTTTATAAACGATAATATTGTCAGTAATGAACTGGACAATGTTTGCTAACCCTACTTTATTCACAACTTCATCAAATATCTAAAACAAAGTATCAGTATTTCTAATCAAGTCAGATGAATCAATAGACTTCAAAAACATTGAGCCATTTACAAAATAAACCAAAAAATTAATAATAGGTTCTTGTCTTCTATTTGTCCAATCATTACACATAATTGAACACCCAAAAGTACCCCAATTTACTCTTCTTTTTGTCAAATAACTTCTAACTTCAAAATCTGAACAACTTAAAGTTTACCTCTGAAGTCATTAATCGAAGGAGCTTTGTATCCTGGGTTGTAAGAGGCTATTATATCCACCATAGAATTATTAAATAATGAACCTGTATCATACCACCATCTAACTACTATCATATCGACATTATGAGTTGCATCTATTGATTACATTGCTCCATGAATTAAAGGTTAGGCTCTAGAAGTTGTTAATGGTGCAAAAAAACTAGCCACCTACCTTCTTATTTTCCTCACATCAGGTCTAGGTGTAACATTCATTTCTTCTTGGGCCTGGGATGAAACACTATCACTACCACCTTCAACATTTTTACAATCACCACAAAAACTAGCAAACAAACTTCCACTACCAATTTCAAAATTTAACCTTTCCCTTCAATCTTTCTTATGTTGATATTCTTCAAGTTATATTTTCATTTGTCACTTCACATAATGGCTTACCTTTTTACAGTGTTCTACATCTTCTATAACCGTAGCTAAATGCTTCTTCAATCGGGTGATTTCTTCACCTTTCAAATGCTTGTTACAAAATAAGCAGATTGTATGATTCTTTATACCTGAGACTAATCCAGCATGAGCCTAAGCTGGATTATTATATCTTCCTAAAATAGTTTGATTTTGAGTACTTGAACTTCCTTCTATTTATCTGTAACAATAAATGAAGATTTTAGTTTGTAAGAAATTAATCCTTTAGTTATTTCATCAACAAAAGTAGCAGTATTAAGTCCTTCATAAGGCAATGCAGCATAAATAATGTCTTTAACTCTTTATACTAAGCCTAAAGAAGTAAAGATTTGTGAAACTAGAGAAAAATTTAGAAAAAGATAGACTTTCCTATTGAAGAGTAGTAAATTCATGCTAAATTTAAAATTGAAGTACAATGTTATGCTTTGTAGTCTTAAAGGTTCAAAGATTTAAGATGATGACTCAGTAAGTCCAAAAATTCAAGTCATAACTTAAACATCCTTAACTTCACTTAGCATGTTCATCAATATTCTTATTTTGTTTAGGAATATGATTATTGCCATAGACATATCTTTATAAATCCTTGCCTTTAATAAATATCTTAAAATGGCATGCACAAGCTGAGTAATGTTTTTCATTAAGATGAACTAAGAAAATTTCACACTTATCCGAAGATACTATAAATGAGATAAAAATGGAATAATAAGAAAATAAGATTTTGAATATGCAAAAACTATGGGATGGACTATTTTGGGATAAATAAAGGTGAATATGCAAGAGACTTGATGAGATGGACTAATTTTGGGATAAAAATAACTTAGAGATATAGATTTTACCATTTTTGGTAATTTACCATACAATAATTACAATTACAAAGCCTCCTCTTCGACTCTTCACTAGGACCACAATCGAATTATTATTATACTCGATTAATTATTTACCCCATATCCAAATACCATTACAATAATTTTAAGAATATGTCAATTAATTATTTACTTTAAAGTCTTTACAATCTCGGTTTTAAGGTTTTATTTTAAGTTAAAACTTTCTAACTTTTGATTCATGCATGCCATGCTTTTCAATGATAAAAAAAGATAAATCTCACATCATCCAAACCACAGCCAGTGAACCAAATTCATTTCATTCAACTCCAATCCATTATCCAATCAACGCAAATCACAAATCAAAATCGCAATTTCATTCCAACTTCCAACTTCCAACCTCCAACCCATTCACAATCACAAATGAAATTAAGCAAAAAAATCAATTGAAAAGTGAAAACACATCCAAACAAAGTCACAATCATTTTTTGGACCGGGTTCGGTTTAGATATGGTATCATTCCAGATCTAGCAACTATTCATGCATGGAGGACAAGAGGAGAGCAGCCGATAACAAAGCTGTGGAGGAGGTTTAGTGGTGGCGTGGTGCGGTGGTGGTCCTCGTAGAGGAGGGCTAAAGCCTAATGGAGGAGGTTCGATGGTGGCAGATTTGCATGGTGGAGGAAGATCACAATTGTGTGGTGCAGCGGTTCATGGTTATCCTGTCACCGGAGAAGGAGAAGCACTACCAGAGATGGAGAGGAGAACGAAAGAGAGAGAATAGAGATGAGAGTGTGAGATAGTGAGAGAGAATGGAGGTGAGTTTGAGAGAGAGAAAAAATCAAAGTAGCGAGAGTGTGCAAGCAATGGGGGGTAGGATTTTAGGTCAATTTTTTTTTGCTTTTTGCTAAATGGTCCCTCACTTTTCTAAAACTTACTGTATTGCCCGTATATGGCCGATATTTTGAATATTAGTCGGTACCAAACAAAAATACCTGATACTAGTAGTCGATACTAATACCTTGGATATCGTTCCATTTTTTGACTAGTACGATACCATTTGGCCAGTAATAGCTAGTACAATATGATATTTTAAACACTAATCACTTGGCAGTGTCATTTCTAACATTTTATAAGCTTAGAATAAAGTAAAAAATCTTAATAAATTAACAATACATAAATATATAAGTTTTAAAAGCTTTTTTTATTAACTAAGTTTATTATCTGTACATAAATGACTCAAGTCATACTCAACAAAATAATAAATGATCATAACAACAACTATAAGTATCTTACAAATGTCAGTAGTAATAAAATCTTTAAAAATAGTATCAACAATAACAAAATAGCAATAACAACAACAATAAAATAGTAGTAGCAGTAACCGAACAAGAATATCAAATTGCAAAATTCCATGAAAATTGTACTATCAAGCACACAAATGATTATGAAAAACAAAATTTCAATACATTTCTATATGTAAAATCATTAATAACGGTATCAAGATCAATATTGTCTTACATATCCTTTTCGATACATAAAATAGTTAAATCATTCAACCTTTCTTATGATGTTATAATTTCAAGTACATTTTTAATAATTTTAACTTTAAAGCAATTGTAAATTTAGTAACATTCTCTTAATTTATTATCATCCAATGATCTCTACTTCTTTAAATAAAATAAAAATCCAAAAATACTTTCAAATATCGTTAATTGTTTAAATCTATTCTTCAACGAAGCAATTGCAATGTCTACAACAACTAAAAAATAACTAACTCTAAAAGAATCCTCAACTGATTTTATTTCTTCATCATGGTCATTTTCATCTAATCGTCACCATCGATGTATTTAAACATTTTTTGATTATAAAATGTAAAAACATTTATTCATAGATTATCTGATATCTATTAATCTAAGGATTAATTTACAAATTATTGCATTGTAAGTTATAAATATTTAAACCTCAATTGAAATATGATTTATTTGTAAGCGTAAGGTAACACATAAACTCTAAAATAGTTTTGCTAAATCTGAACCTAGCTTCTAAATGACTACATTTGTTAATTATTCATATAATACTCACTCATACTTAAATTGTTAGAATCTTCTTCTTTTTTAGTATGTACTAGGCTTAGGCTTATGCTTAAGCCTATTGCATGGGTTATTAACATAACTACATATTATTTAATTAATATTCAATTTGAATTTATATACTTCATTTCTCTTATACAAAATGTTTATTATTTACTATAACAAATATTTGGCAAATTACTTTATTTAAATTTTTTACATAATGTATAAATTATTAGTTATTACATAAATATCTAACACCAAATAGTGCATCTTTTAAGTGCTAAAGGAGAGGTGTATCATTATATATAGCAGATAAAGATATGTCGATGAATGTAAACTTTCCTTTAAGAAAATATCAAATATTACGAAAACATCATAATAGTTATCTTTTTTTTCAAATTTTTAGTATATAATTTTAGATAAATGTCCATCCTTCCCAATCTAATTATCAGTGGGCCCCACTACAACTTAGTTGAGATCTTACCTTATTTAAAAGTTTAATTTTTTATAAAAATTCTACTCTCCAAAAACATCAATCCTACATTACCCTCATCCTAAATCTGATTCCTCCAAACTTAACTTAGATTCTTTTTTGGTAGACAAGATTAGATAATACAATCTTTACACAAACATCGAAACTTTTTATTGAAAGATAGAGTTTTAATGAAAAGTCATATATTGAAATTCCAATTATATATTAGGATCAAATATTATTATATTAATAGATATATCGTTGTTAATATAAATGCATAACCGAAACAAATACAGATATAAATTATAAATTAAAATATAAAAATAACATTTTATTTTCTTCTCCTTAACAAGATTGAATCAGAATTGTCAGACCATCCAATTGATAGTTAGAACTGAACTCTTTTTTAGCTCTATTCAATAAAGCTTTAAATTTAGAATAAGAAAATCACTTGCAAACTCTTTTCTTTTCAGTTTCCACATGGTAAATTCCTAAAAAAAATCTTTATATATATATAAACATCTTGAAGCAAATTTATTGAAATTTCAGTTTCCCCTTTTAATGAATATGTCAATTAAATTTTAAATTTTCAACTATTTTAATAAATATATTTATCAATTTATTAATTTTAACTCTTTTAATGAATGGGCCCTATAAATCTAGGCACCAGAGAAGTGCCCTTCTTACCCTTGCCCAAGGATGGCACTGCCACCACCCCCACCACTACCATTCCTGTAGGGTTCAACATCAAGCTCACTCTGTCTCTCTCTCTATCTCTCTTAGTGACCATCTATATGTTAAAAAACTAGTATTAAGGAAACAACATAAATATTGAAAATAAAATGTATAAACTGTAAGGAGGGTCTATAGAAAATGTGGAGACAAATCGCTGGAGTTAGCGTAACTAGCAAAACGAGATCCTTGGGAGGGTCTTAGCATGGATCTTACTCTTTCTGATGTCAACTCTCCTCCAAAATTTGTCACCGTTTCTCTCTTTTCTCAATTTTTTTGAATAAAACATTACACTTTAGGATTCATGTTATTTAGAGTAATTATAATTTATGATTGATAGAGGTTGGTGAAGAGAAATCAAAGTAGTGTATACATGTGATTAATATACACAGTATATATATATATTCTAAACTATCTTCCTTTTTGATGAAATAAGAAAAGGTTTAAATATCAAAATGGGTGGTGATATTACGATTATATCTTATTTTAGCGACTATAGTCAATATGAGTTCAATTGCAATTAAACAATAAAGAATAAATGACAAAATATTTTCTGTATTTCTGTTTGACTATAATGTTATGTATATCCATCTATTTATACACTCTAGGTGACTCCAATTAAAGGAAATTAACTAAATAATTACACAATATTATTGTACATGATTCTAGGACAAAATGAAGGCTAAATATATATTGATATTTAATTTTCGAAGATTAAGTTAATATCCTCCCACAAACTCAAGGTGGTAGTAAAGAAGATAACTTGAGTTTGGAGAGAAGATCTTGAAAACGTTGAGGTGGATATGATTTGTAAAATGATCAGCAATTTGTGCTTGAGATGAAAATAAGACAAGTTCTATAGTACCGTAAAGCACATGATGATGCACAAGATGATAATCAATCTTGATGTGTTCAGTTCGTTCATAAAAGACATCATTATAAGCAATCTACATTACATTATGATTTTCATAAAAGAGAGGAATTATTGAAGAAAAGGAGACAAAGAGATTTTCCAAGAAAAAAAAAGTTGGTAATAGATCAACGATCAGTTGAATTTCTAGCGTCGTTGAGATTAAAGTAAAAAAGAATGACTAAAGTGAAGCCCATGAAATAAGGTGCCTTGAATGTGCCAAAGTATACAAAGAAAAAAAAAAAGAGTGGTATAAGGTGCCTACATGAACATCATGAGCAATATCTAGACGAATGATAGTAATGTATATAAGATTATCAACTAGCTGTTGATCAAGTGTATCATCTCTCAGAGGAGTTTTATTAGTGGCAGAGATATAATCAATAAAATCGATTGGAGTGCTAGCAATCTTAGTGTCAGTAAGGCCAACATAAGAGATAAAATCAATAGTATACTTAGATTGAGATAAGTGTTAGCTTGAATCATCAGGAGATACTTCAAGACTTAAAAAATAACTTAAGGGACCTAAATCTTTCATTTCAAAATGTTGATGAAGACAAGAATTGAGAGTAGTGATCTCTTGAGTATCATTACTGGTTATTTCATTTCATCAACATATACAAACAGAAGAGTGCACCCTTAATCTGTTTTTTGGATAAATAAAGCATGCTTATAAGAGCTGGACATAAATTCAAGACGATTTACGGTAGAGCTGAATTGAGCAAACCATGCTCGATAAGCTTGTTTAAGGCCATTCAAGGCTTTGTGAAGATGACGACAAACTTTATTAGGTTGATAAGCATACCCAAGAAGAGGTTGCATATATGAAAAATTGTTTTAAGAGCATATTTATAAACCTCGAGTACGACAGTAGAATGTTGTGAGAAAGAATGAAGAAGGCTCCAGTATTTTGACTCATTTTGTTACAAAAGATGCTTTAATACCATGTAGTAATAGAGAATCAAGAGGAAATGGCAAAATGTTTTATGTATTTTTGTGAGTCTATAATATTATGTACATCCATCTATTTATATACTCTAGATGACTCCAACTAAAGAAACAAGTCAACTAAATAATTACATAGTATTATTATACATGATTCTTGGAGAAACTAAAGGTTAAATATATGTTGATATTTGACTTCCTAAAATTATGTTAATATAACAAAGTTCTCAACTATCATCTTTTTCGAAGAAACAAGAAAAGGTCTAAATATCAAAATGGGTGGTGATATTATCATTATGTCTTATTTTAGTTACTATAGTCAATATGAGTTCAATTGCATCTAGGGCAAGCGTTCAATTGATACTATTAATAACATCAAAATTCAGAAGAACCATAATATTTGTAACCAAAATTAACCGCAGTTTAACTAGTCAAAACTTTCCAGTTTTAGTGTCGATAATATGTAGTAAGTTCTTTTTACTGTGAACCCCACAGTAGGTATATGTATGGTCTCCAATCAATAGTTCTAACAAACTCTTCAACTTCACTCCTGTCCCTTTCCACTTCTATTGATGTTGTAACTCTCAGTCTCTGTCTATCTCTCTTTATATTAAAGTGTGAAACGCAAGCTTCTTTC
Organism: Erythroxylum reticulatum; assembly: GCA_025504915.1. Lineage (NCBI taxonomy): Eukaryota > Viridiplantae > Streptophyta > Magnoliopsida > Malpighiales > Erythroxylaceae > Erythroxylum > Erythroxylum reticulatum. The sequence goes on along the minus strand of JANSVA010000218.1, from coordinate 10,054,204 downwards.
AAAGGGACATGAACTATCATTGCACCCTTGTAGGTATTAATTCTAACATTTGGCATTGAAAAAGAGACTTATTTAATAATACTTTCTAGACTCCTAATATATATTCTATAAGAAGACTTTGATTGAAAACAACAACATTTGGACAAATTTGAAAAGACTTCTTTTTATACTCTTTTTCTTGATCGATGGAATAAAACGAAAGAATCATGTGATTTAGAGTGGACATCTCCCTTTGGTTAATTTCTGAAGTATGATTTCATATATTTGAAAAGACAAGTGTATATGATGAAGACTTGCACCTGCAGTTCTCAAATATGAACATGTAACTAAAGAAATTTATTTGTTAGTCATTCAAGAAAAAATATCTAGTTAAAACAAAGTGCTTGTGGGTATAACTATGATGTTCTTGGGGGCTGTGAGTGGAAGAAAAATAACAATAGCCAAAGAACGGAAGGCATAGGTTAAAATGATGTCTAAGCCATTAACCAACACTAACATGGAAGACACATATCGACCTCAAAAGGGTTAACCCTGCTCCTGTCATGCTAGCAATTTCAGTCAAGAGCATGCATAGATGTTTTATTTTGTGTTAAATCCTCATTGGCTCGTGGCCTAAAGAATCTCCCATGGTAAGAAAGAAGTTTACAAACATATATGATATTGATAGTTAAAGTAGTACAGTTTGAAAAGGAATTCCCTAGGCAGGCATGAATATATATGGAACAAGATATATGGTCCACTGGTTGAGAGAGATTGAGAAGGGGAGATACATTAATGGGCACAGATGATAAGCTGAAAGGGTCCTGCAAAAATGGCCTATAGATCAATATCGATGATGAATGGTGAGATTCGGAGATGCGTTGTCTCCGACCCTGCCCTCGTGCTGTTGATCAGATCTTTCGGAAGGATTCAGCGTGAGGAGGGGTCCATTACACATCAATAATAATGCGTTCGAATTGACTAGTTAGATCTCTCTTTGCTTGTGTTCCACAACCATACATGTCTCTTTCTGGGTCTAGATGTATACTCACTCTTGGTTCAGGCATTAGGTTTTTTTGTCAAAAAGGTATAATTCTTATGCATTAGCCTTTTTCCTCTTTTCCAAGTCAAGGAACTTTCTGAGTAGACACCAACGCACAAGATCTGCGCTTATGTCAGCAGTGTCCCGATTTCAGACGCTCTTCATTTGGTGGACTCACATTACAGGTTCTGCGCAGAATAGCTGGAAATTCTGGAGAAATTTCAAGAGATGAATGAAGATGGAGTGCTATTCATGGATACCGCAGCTAGCAGATTATAATTATATTGGTTTTACTCAGGATATTGCTTATTGTAAGCCAAAAAACTAAACAAAAATGTCTCCCAAGTAGGGTTTCTCACAAGAAGCATCAAATGAACAATTTGAAGCATAATATTCTTAGAAATTATAAAGAAATGAAGATATGACTTCATCCTGTTGGAATTGACATTTCATGGATTCACTATAACTATATAAGTTGGAGTTTTGTTTTCCTACAATTCTAGTCCTTGTATAGAGTGAATACAAAACGATGGAGTTATAGGTAATTATTCTAATTAAAAACATACACAAGAAATATATGATCAAGTTAAAAAAGATGACTACCCGATTACCAATGATAACCAGGCCATTTTATCAAGCTATAAGATGGTTCCATCCACTACATAGAGTTGTCTCATTCCCGATCCCACAAGAAACAAAATCACTCACCAAAAAGCTCATTGAAACCCGCAATAGAATAATTACTTCCCTAAGAAGATGTCCACATACCCCTTGTAATTATTTCCAGCCAATGCTTCTATGCATTTCATAGCCCCCTACCCTCTTTCAGGCAAACAAACGTGTGGCTCGATGCCTCCACAAGCTTATATGTCCATCATAAAGCTGAAAATAAATCGATTATCTCCTATTCACTATTATTACAAAATCCTTAGTAAGCATAATCAATTGGAAATTCATGATAAGGGTCAGCTTGTAGGCTTTGCAAACAACCACCCCATCAACTTGTGCAGCTCGAGAATTTGAGTTTTACGCAATGATGAAAGTAGGAGAATTAATCATGTGATTGACCCTCTTATCACCCATAAAATAATCACAGTGTATTAAACCTTAAGCTAGCTTTCAAACTTTTGTCCAAATGGTAGTTAGTAAAATTAAGTTTATATGCCATAATTAGATAGCCTGGCCTTTTATATATCTATGTGTGAAATTTATAATAATCTCTCATTATTCAAATGGATATTAAGCAGAATTAATTTCATTAAACTCTTAATATATTTTAAATAAATAAATAATTTATAATAAGAGAATTATTATTCGTATACGTATTAAATAAATTATTAAAATCACAAAATAATTTGTTAATTAAATATTTATATTCAATTCAAATTCAACTTAAGTAATGTACAAAATAAACCTACATTTCCAATATGAAATCTTATAGGATTTGAACCAAAGACCTTAAGATGAAATCTTACAGGATTTCTAATATGAAATGTTATAGGATTTGAACCTAAGACCTTAATATGAAATCCTATAGGATTTCTAATATGAAATGTTAGAGCTTACCAATGCGACTTGAGCCATTTCGGGACAGACAAATAAATAAAACTTTAAGAAATGTTCCTTCAAGTTCAACTATTGCATTATTAGGTCAAAGCCTTTCTTTCTCAAGTTATATGTTCCTTTTCTTTTTCGGGAATAGCCGAGTTAGATGCTTGGATCAAAATCATGAAAGCCCAAGGTGCGCTTGAAACTTATGTGGGCGAACCAAAACTACATGGGCTGAGCATTGGGCTCTTGAGTAGGCTTATATTCTTACCAAAAATCACGTCCACAATGGTTATTTCTCTTGATTTCGAGGCGTCCAAGGTTCTAATGTCTGTCTACTGCTTGTTGACAATCCAAGAAACAGCTCGGTTTGACGTTTCAGGGGTCATTAGGAGCCTGAATTGACATAAATTTAATGGAGATAAGGCTTGATTGGCTTCTGGGGATGGCGTGGATCGCCGGAATTGCACCTATACTAGTGGCTTCTCTCCCTTCTTCTCAACTAAGTTATTTTCATAACCTTTTACTGGGATTTGCTAAGAGAGGCAAGATTATGCGAACTTCAACCAAGGTAGATCTTCAAACGACTTCTGAAATGCTAGATTATGCTTTGGGATTTGAATATACGTATTCTATTTTGGGTAGCTTTTAGACCGTTATCTAGTCACCTGGCTTGTTTGTGGTATTGATACCGAGTTTGAATTTATTATATGATTGGGAATTTAAGTTTTAGAGCTGATTATGGAGGTGTATGTATGCGTTTATTGTTTATTTGCCAGTGTAGGCGTTCACGGTTCCGCAAAGATTGTTTTTGCACTTCTACGTGTTGGGTGTGCTGTGGACGACCTTTTTGCTGGTCATAACTTGGCACTACGCATCAAAAATGGCTCCGCTGGATTCGTTGGATTACTTCGGCACTACTACTGACTTATTTGGGGATTCGCATATGCTTTCCTTGCATGCTTCCCATTTGCTCAATACTGAAAAGAGATACATGATTTGGATATCTGTGTTTTTGCTTTTGTTGATGGAAATACATGTCTTGAGGCGCCTTTATGAGACAGTTTATGTCTTTAAGTACAGCTCTTCGGCTCGGATGCATATTTTTGGCTACCTCACAGGCCTTTTGTGAGTTTTTGATGATAACTTATCTCGATTATGTTATCACTTCCTGGTTGCTTTTTGCTGCTCCTATTCTTTCGTTAATTAGCAAAGGAATTTGTTTGTTAAACTCTTATGGACACCAAAGTTTCATTGAGCTGAATTTTGTATTTGTACTTTCATGGGGCAGCTTCTATACAGCAGCTCCTTTGTCACTCTGTCACTGTTGTGTGTTGGAGGCTCTCAACTTTGCAGCTGAGGAGGCAATTAAGTTAGAAGTTAGAAGCCAAGAGAAGTCATTAATTGAATTCTGTTGGTGGACATATATGAAACCCATGATAAAGCTTGGGTGGTTTCAGTGGGTTGGTGCTGCTATATTTGCTTGGGGTTGGCTGCATCAATGTCGATGTCATTCAATTTTGGTGGAAACATTCTCTCTCTCTCTCTCACACACACACACACAGAAACAAAAACACACACAAACACACACACACAGACACACACACACACAAAAACATGCACATACACATGCTGGTGCACGCGCGCTCACACACACATGAAGTTGGTGAATCAGTCCATTTTTGGGGTTCAGTTGCAATGACTTGTGGTTACTGATTTCAATCCCAGACTTGTTTTCCATTGACCTTTTAAAACTGTTCAACTTTTTTGTTTCCATTCGCTTAGCAGATTTTATTTTGTATTTTCTGTTTGGGCATGTCTCTATTTCATAACAAAATTATTCTGTTTGTTGGCTTTTGTTCAGGGCTCTTTGAGGAAACATGGAGAGCAAACTGACAAGTATATGATTCCTTATGGTGATTGGTTTGAAATAGTTTCAAGTCCGCACTATTTGGCTGAGATGGTATCTCAACTTTCTCTGTTCCTCTCTTGCAAAGCTGCATTTTTTGAATTGATGACAGGGGCAATATTTTTGTTCTGCAAGTATATCAGCATCATTACTTGACATTCTCATTTCTTGAAACGCTTCTTTCAGGTAATTTATGTTGGTTTGTTGGTTGCAAGTGGAGGCACCAACTTCATTGTGTGGTTGCTTTTTGTTTTTGTGGTAATGCCAACACCAATATCTACCTTGGCCTTATTTAAGTGTTGGAATGATTACCCTAACTTAATTCTATAGATGTTGTTTTCACAAAAATCCATTTCTAATTGTTGTTGCAGGTGGCTAATCTTACATTTGCAGCAGCAGAAACACATAGGTGGTATCTGCAGAGGTTGAAGAACTACCCTCGTAATAGACGTGCTGTGTTTCCATTTATATATTAGTGATTTGTGCATCCTGATAGTTTCGTACTACCACAGTTTAAGGAAATATTTTTACCATGTTAGACGATAGCTTTAGACGCATTGTACTTTTAGTCTTTACATAGGGCAGAATTTGAAGCAAATGGATTAACATGAAAAGATCCATACCCTTGCACATATAAAGCCTGGTCATCGGAAACCTGGAAAACAGCTACCAAAACTGGACGATCTGTATACTATGTGCTCAAACTTGCCAACTCCATTGGATTTGGCAAGCAAACGTGTGCCTAAGCGATTCAAGATTTGTTTCCAAGTTGGTGCAAGTTTGGCTCGATATGGTGGGAGCGCAACTTTTGCGTCTTGGAAAAACAGAGCAATTAAGGTCCATTTATTTACCCTTCAAATCATCTGTACCCAAGCACCCTGTGTGCTCTGTTTCAGGAATAAATGGCTTGAATGTAAGGGGAAGTGGGGGCACAGGGTATTTAGGTACAGAAGAATACGCCCCATTAATTTCATCTTGGTTCAGCAAGTCTTCGTCGAAAGTCTGGACTTGATGTCCTTGTATGAAGAATCAAGAGTATGAAACCGCCGAGTCTCCAAGTCATACTATTATCCGAGAATGAGGTGGACGGTATGTTTGGTTATTAAACAAATAAAATAAAATGTAACATTATTTTATTATTTAAGCGGAAGAGTTTATAATATAATAGAATAAAATATTATTTCTTATTAAGACTTGGTACTGAATTGGATTCAGGTACGGTGCTTTACCGATATCAGTTAATACTAGGAATCGTTTTGGATAATTTTTAAAATTTATAAAATAGTTTCTAAATTTTTAAAAATTATAAAATGGTACACTTTTATATTGTACATTTGTAGTGTATAGTTTATAAGTTTATATCAACTATGTTTCTAAAAATTATAATAATAAATAATAGTCACAATTAATATGAAGTTATAATAATTTTCAAATATTTCACATAAATAATAACTACAATTAATATAAAAAGACAATTATCATTATATAAATATAAAATTAAGAACAATACAAAGTATTTAAAATATTACAATATTCGTCATATAATAAATAATAATTATATCAAAATATTCAATAAAAAGAATAATAAATATTATAAACTCTCAAACAATTACAATTTACGATAATAGTTCATGATAAGTAACCAAGTAAAAGTGAAATTTATACCAAAAACATTTATAATTACATTACATATATAGAACTTAATATATACAGTAAATATAAGTAAAATTTAAATAAGATGAAAAATAAAAACATGAAACTTCATTCAATCGTCTATGAGTAGATATCTACAAAATCTTCATCATTAAAAGGAGACTTATGATCATTATCATTCTAATTCAATGCACCAAATGATATGTTGAAGCTTTCTTAACCAAGATTATCTTTCAAGTCATTCATATCTATCAAATCTGGTTCCTTAGAAACCCAATTCACCATATTATCAATAGAAATTTGGATTTGTCAAACTACTTGTGCTATTAAGAGCCCTAGTAAACAATAAAATTTAATTATTAGCAAATTATAAGAAAATACATAAAAATTAATAATGATAATAACATACCTTTCTTAGAGTTTTAAATTATAAGGAACGAATGTCAAGTCATTGAATCTCTTGTGCTCCAATCTACTCATTTTCTTGGAATGGATGAATTCAAATGTACTCCAGTTCCGTTCACAGCTTGTTACACTCATACATTGACCTGAAATTTGAATTACAAACCTTTGCAATTTTGGAGCACCAATTCTAAATTGATCCCACCAAGAAACTATAAGTCGTAAGATAACAAAAGTAGCATTACAAACGAAATAAAGTGATAATTAATTTCTAAAAAAAGAAAAAGGAAACAACTAATACCTGGAGAAAGTTTTGCTCTTTGTCGAATAGCAATCGACAATCCAAACTCTCCAGAAGACTACTTATAAAGATCAATTTGTGAGCTTAAGAGACCTTACATCATTTCATGGCTAACAATTGCTGTAATAGTGAATCATATTCTTCTACTAACTTCAACTTTCTTCGTAAAATCTGGTTTAAAATATACACTAGGATTAAAAAATGTCATAACTGCAAACAACGGAGAAGAAAGTTGTCTTTCTCATCTCTCATTGATGATTAAAGCTATAGTGTATACAAAGAACACCTATGTTTCATATTGACCTTGATTGCTTCCTTCGCCCTTTTATGGCATTAAAAAAAGTCATTATTGACTTTTCTTCACTATCAGCGAATCGAACCACCCTCACCAAAGACTCACAAACTCGGATAACAAATTGACATTGAAACCAAAATTCTCTATCTTCTAATATAATGTTGGAAATCTCCAATCCAGACCTAGTATGCTAAGATGTAATCCACTTATTACTTGAAATCATTTGTCTTAGCTCTTTCTTCACCGAAACAAAAGACTGAAGTGATAAGAAATTCATTGCAAATCTTGTCATAGTAGGACGATACAAATTCTTATCATTAGTAAATTCCTTTCTCATTAAATTCAACACCCATGCATGATTATAAATGAACTTCGTCGCCTTTTTAGCTTTCTATATAGTCTCATCAATAATAGAAAAATACTCAGGATCCGCTATATTCTCTAGCATTAGGTTAATGTAATGTACAACACAAGGAGTCCAAAAAAAGAAGTATACAAACTCTGTAATCTTCTTCCTGTCGCCTTATAAGCTGAATCATTGTCAGTAATAAATTGAACAATATTTTCTGGCCTCACTTCATTCATAAATTTATCAAATATCTCAAATAAAGTATTAAAATTTCTAATAAAGCCAATTACATCAATAGACTTCAAAAACATTAAGTTATTTGCAGAATAAACCAAAAATTAATAATAGGCTCTTATCTCCTATTTGTCTAGCCATCATATATGATTGAACACCCATAAGTATCTCAATTCACTATTCATTAAGCCAAATAACTTTTAATTTTAGTAACTGAGCATCTCAAAAGTTTACCTCTTAAGTCATCAGTCAAAAGATCTTTGTATCTCAGACCATAAGAGACTATTGTATCCACCATAGATTGATAATAATATGTCTGAGAAGCATTGAATGATGAACTTGTATCATACCACCATCTTGCTACTGTCATATCGACATTGTGAGTTGTATCTCTTAATTGTATTATACTACGAATTGTAGTTTAGGATCCAAGAGTTGTTCGTGGTGCAAAAAACTACTCACTTGCCTTCTTCTTTTCCTCACATCAGGTCCAGGTGTAACATTCACTTCTTCCTGGGTCTGGGATGGAACACTACCAGTACCAGTACCACTACCACTACTGCTTTCAATATTTCCACAATCACCATGAAAACTAGCAAATGAACTTTCATTACCAATTTCAAAATTCAACCTTTCCCTTCTATCTTTCTTGTAAGGCCCTAAATTGTACTCTAGTTGAAATGTTACATGTTCATGAAAGTAATTATGATAGATGTTAAAATTGTGACATGATTGTAAGTTGTATGTGTTTAAATTTTGGTTTAATGGATCATACTTAATGATTTGCCATTAATTGATATCATTATAGAATTGCGGTATTAAAATGTACATTTGGACTAGGACAATTGTCAAGTGGCTAGTCAAGTTGGTACATGGAAAATTAAAATGACTAAGCTTATGAGTTAGCAACATTGGATGAGTGACAAATGGCCTGATTGAATTGTGACATTTGGAAGCATTCATTAAGTGACAAATGGCTTAATGGAAGTGTGACAATTGGTAGCTTAAATATAGGACATATGTGATATATGTAAATGAGACATATGCCCTATGGTGGGAGTGACACCTAGCATCAAATGAGTCTAGCTAAGGCCGAAGCGTTTATGTTGGTTATTCTTTCTCTTCTTGCTCAATCACCACCGAAACTATCCCTCTCCTTCAGCTCTAAAATTTTGCTCCAAATCTATGCATTATCACTCCAAATTCTTAGCCAAATATCGCATAAAGGAAGTAGATTATGTTATCTTCTATGTTGTCTTCTTGGTATTAAAATTTGCACCTTGATCTTGGACTTGTGTTGGTTACATGAAGGGTTTGATTGGCTTGTTCTTTGGAGTTGTTCTTTGAAGTTAAGAAGGTAAAGGAATGCTAAACTTGATTTCATGTTATAATATGAAATGTTCGATACTTGAATTGAATAGAATATGTGTTAAGATGATGATAAATGAATGCTGGAAAAAAGATCCTTATATGATAACTTCTAGTTTGGTTTTAATGTATGGAAGACATTGATATTTAAGTTGCTTAATAAGTGATTTTTGAATTGGTTTTGGACATGAATTTGATGTGGAATTGAGGCATGAATAAGGTGGAATTGATGAACTATGGTGAAGGTGTATGAAGGGGTTAAAGTTTTGGAGCCAGTTTGAAGGTTGTGAGTGAGTGAACCTTCAGTTCACTCATCCCACAATCGTGGGATTTATAAGACTCATTACCACAGTTGTGGGAAATGGTTAGGAAGGTGAAAATTTTGATTTTGTCCAATTGATGACATATATAAGGTTAGGGCACTTAGTAAAGGTTTAATTGAACTTAATTGAGGTTGAAAATGAACCTAGATGATGTTAGATTAATTGAGTAGAAGTTAATCTAGTTATGGACTATTAATTGAAGTAATAACTTAAAGAATGTATGATTATAATAATGTGTCTAATGTTGAAATGCATGATGTGTTCAAGGATAAATGTGTCCTTATGAACATAAATGTGTTTAAAAGGTTTTATGTGTTGTGAATTGGATATGAATGTTTGTGAATTGGGAATTTCTATGATGTTATGTAATATGTAATGAATTAATGTTTCATTGATATATTAATGCCAATGCTTATCTTTTTAAGGCATATTGAGTTTGATCAAAAGGGAGTGAATATGTTCATTTTGAGATAAATGAAATAAAGACATGTTATACACTACATTATTTTCTTGTGATTTTGAAACCTGAAATGGATTATTTTAAAACTGTTAAGTCCTGGTCGTGGGTAAATAGGTATGTCTAGAAGGGTTCGGAGCTGCTCCTGTAACTAGACACTAAGGTGTCTTCTGTGCCAGACACTCCGGTTTCTTATGATTTTAGACACTTTTGTGTCTTCTGTTTTAGAGACTTAAGTCTTTTATGTTTTATATACCAAACATGAGTATCTTCTGTTTTGGTCCCATTACTCACTTCTGTAAAAAAGATTAACAGTCTAACTTGTTTTGTGTTCTGATATACGTTCAATTCTAATATAAGCTAAGTTTAGTTCTGATACAACTAAATTTTGTTCTAATACAATCGAGTTCTGTTCTGACATAATCAAGTTATGTTCTGATACTTTAAAGTTCTGTTATGATATTATGGTATTCTGTTCAAATACTTGTAATTTTTTTTCTGAAGCAAGTATATCTTGTTCTGATATGTTATATTATGTTCTGATACAAATAATGTTGGATTGTTCTTTAATTTGAACGATTAAAGGTTCTGTGTGATTTAACATGATTCAGTGCATGTGAATGCTGGATGACTGTTAGAAACAGTCGCCAAATTATATCTTGTTTAGTTATTTCCCTACTAAGCTTTATGCTTAGCACGGTGGTTTTGCCTCCATGTAGGTTCTGATAAGAAGGTTTAAAGATTAAGGCAAAGACAACCGCAATGGCCAAAGAATGATGTCTTTTGTTTTGGAAGATGTATATTTGTGTGTAAGCCTAAGTCATATTTCAAAGTAATGAGACCTGCTATATTTTGAGTTTTATTTAATGGTTTGAAATGACCTTAATACAAGGTGGATTTGGAACTTATGGCATGTATTTTGAATAGTACAATATATTTGATGTGTTTTGTTTACAACAACATCTAAAGATATGTAATGTATGTTTGTTGAGTTTGTGGGAATGCATTTGAGGGATTGTTTGGCATGGTTTGGATTATTTTTGTTCTATTTTATGAAGCATCTGCATATCCTCTTAAGGGGTATATGGGTGTTACATTTCTCATGTTGATATTCTTCAAGCAATGTTTTTATTTGCAACTTCACATCACGACTTACTTTTTTTCAGGGTTCTACATCTCCTTTAACCCCAATTAAATGCTTATTCAATCGGGTAATTCCTCTACCTTTCAAATGTTTGTTATAAAATAAGAAAATTGTATGGTTCTTTATACCTGAGACCAATGCAGCATGAGCCTAAGCTAGATTATTATAACTTCTTGAAACAGTTTGATCAGGGGTACTTAAACTTCCTTCCATTAATATGTAACAATAAATGAAGACATATATCAAAATCATATACATTTCAATTTCATCCAAAACAGCCTAATTTTTACCTAACAAAATTCATCAATAAGTCAGAAACAAAAAATTCAAGTTTTCAGCATGCACAATTACACAATACGCAGGTCCAACATATGTAATATAACTCATTTTGTATGATTATCTCCCTAGATGAACATTTATAAATATATATATTAATAGCTAAGGTAGTACTTGGTTTCTTGATAATGAGAGCATATGTTTGTGTTTATTAATTGGACAAATATTTATGAGCATTGAAGATACATTCATGTGTACGAAAGTGAAACCTGCGCTAATAAATAAACCATACACTTGCTAGCAAGACTTTACAAGTTGTTAAAGCAAATTAGTTATGTCACATATGACTGAAGTAACAAGACGTATTAACCTATGATTAAACTATATGCATGGTAGGTTGAATGTTAAGCTTCATCATACTTTAATGACATACAATTCACTGAAGAAATACATATCAATTTCTCATGACAATGAATTCTTATGACAATGAAAGAACTGATAGATGCATGATTTTTCAATTGATAGCATTAAGTTTTGCCTAATCCACAAGTCTATGACATCGACTTGATCATTTTAATGTCATCTTATAAAAGCTCAATTTTTGTATCAACAATTAGAAAAAAAAAGATGGAGCTTGACTATATTCCAAGGTATTGAATTTATTTAGATTTCATTTTGGAAATTAATAAAGAAATTGAGATATCTTATATAATATATGCAAGTAACAAGGAGTTTAGTTTATTAAAAGATAGCATTTAAATTGTAAGTTATCCTTTTCTAGAAGTGAAAGAATGCAACCATTATTTTATATAATTTACAATAGTCCTCCAAGGAAAAGATAAATTGAATGTTAAAACTTTAAACACCTCTTCAGGACAATGCTTTAAATTTAATATTTGAAATTAAGAAAAATTATTATCAATTGCTTATCATTTTAATAATTCTTTATTAAAGAAGATGGATGAAATTTTAGTTAAGTTTCATTAACATAAAAAGAAGAAGAATTATTAAAATGTATCCATTTTAATTATATAAATTTCTAAATTCCAATACATACATGGATTGGAAATAATCATATTCATAATTACTCTTGCAATGCCCAAAAGTCATGTTTCTTTTGTATGATGAATTGATGATAATTTGTGATTACTTATAAGTTACAAATGCAAATGGTATGATATACTTAAAATTAAAAATCTCAATTCATGCATAGCCGAATGAACTAAATCATGATTCATAACCAACATCATCAACTCTATTCAAAATATCCAATTCCATTAAAATTAAAGCTGTGCATCAATCTTCATTTAAATTTCCAAATTTCTAACCCAAATCATCAATCATTCAGTTTCCAAATTTGCAACCCAACACAAATCACAAATCCACAAAATTTATTTCCAACTTCCAACTTCCATCAATTCAATTTCAATCAACTCATTCACAACGTCAATATTCACAAATGCAATTAAGTAAAAAAAACAATTAAAAACACACCCAAAAAATTCTCAACTTGGAATTTCGAGTCGGGTGACTCTGGTCGGGTTTAAATATGGATCTTTTCTAGATCTGGCGACATTCAACTCTAGAAGCAGTAATGGCAGGCAATGGTTAACGATGGTGGAGAGTAGAGAGTGGACAATGGTGGGTGTGCGAGTGGTCGATGACCGGAGAGAGCCACTAGAGAACAGAATAAGAGAGAGAGATTAGAGAGTGAGAGATGAAGAACGAGAGAGAAGTAGAGCAGATGGGTCGGAGAGTCGAGGGGTTTTTAAGAAAACGAGCAATTTTGCAAATAAGTACCTTAAGTTTTCAACCTTACAGTATTGACTGATATTCGTCGGTATTAAGTAAAAATCCCGATATTTGTTGATATCTTTTTTTCTTGTACCATTCCATTTTCCAGCTGGTACGATATGATACTCATCATACTGCATCTTATTTCATTCTAGACAATAAAAATAAGTTATCTTTATTTTGAAGAGTTTAGGATAAAATGTAAAATAGTAAACAAAATTATATTATATTATAAACTCTTTTAAAATTATATTTCACTATATTACTTTAAAAACTCTTTCGTCTTTTCGAAACAAACAATAAATTTATAAGATTAAAAGCATTCATGTTATATTACATTGTTAACTTTCTATTTCTTTCATTCCATTCCATTAAATAATCATAGCGTTACTGATAAACAAAAATAATCAAGCTATCATCGGAAAATGGCATCTTCTTCATTTGGTGGGGATGAGGCAGTATCATTCTTTGGCTTCCTCGGAGTCGTTGTAGCCCTAGTTTTCTCGTGTAAAACCTAAAACTAATTCAAAGCCTTCTTCAATTTCTCAAATTACCATTTTCAGAGCAATCAAGCTTGGACCGTTTTAACTAGATTTTGTGGGTTTAGGTATGGGAGCTGCCTATGGTATGACAACGAGTGAAGTGGGTGTTGTGTCGATGGGTGTGATGAGACCGGAGCTTGTAATGAAATCAATTGTTCCCGTTGTTATGGATGGTGTTCTTAGTATTTATGGTTTGATTATTGTTGTGATTATTAGTACTGGAACTAACCCAAAAGCTAAATCGTATTATCTTTTTGATGGCAATGTTAGACAATTTCGTCCTTATGGAAAATTATGTCTTTTTCCTATTAAGTGGACAACCATTATTTGTAATTTTGGTTTTCAATTAATTATCGGTTAAGTTATGTAATTTGATCCAGATAAGGGTAATAAAGTGGCTCAATAAATGATCTTGATTAATGGTCAAAGTCTGGGTAAAAAATGGATCCCTTTTATTGTGAACCTGATCTATATCGACCTTGTGATGGGAAAGCTCGATATGGAAGCTATATAAAGGTTAAAGTCTCCTATAATTGCTCATATCAATCGTAAGCATACAGTTCTCTGACCCGTTAAGATATCTTACATCTTGAGAAAATTATAGAAAGGCCTAAATCGAGTGCGGTGAACAACTTCCTCAACTGCCCCAAGAAGATCGGAGCTTGTTTCGACATCAAAAATTGCTTTGAAACTCGGAATGGAACCAAAATCAAGTATTCTTCATTTCCTTCATTTTTAATCTTTTCATATTTGATCTTGGGTACATAATAAGTTATGTATTATGCATTACATGTAGTATCAGAGCAGTTACGTGATCGGGTTGAGGAAAACGAAGGTTTTCTTGGTTTCCATACAATATAGTTTTCTTCAATTTTTGATTCTTTTTTGTTTTTTTAATGTATATAATTATGTAAAAGTGGTATACATAACGCTAGCGATAAAAAGGGTCAAAACGGGTTGAACGGAGAGAAAAATAGCAACTCAGAACGTCAAAAATTGCCCTCTTTGTTAGAGGTCGATGCAACGTCTGGCATGTGCAATGCGCGCGCTCGATGTTGCTACAGTTATTGAGGAGTGATAGTACAAGGCACGCGCTGACCGCTGGGATTGGGACATATGTCAGCGTGTGCAACACATGCACTGTACAGCAGGTGAGCGTGCAGCGTATACATAGTTTCGCGCCATGTGCACTGATATGGAGTGCACGTCAGCTGGCTAATATCAGTCGTATGAATTTTTCTACATTGTTTTTAAAAAAAGAAATTTTTTTTAGAATTTTCGTAAAGGTACCCCAAATCCTTTTGGGTTTGAGGAATTTTTTAGAATGGTTTTTCAATTTTTTGGATTTATTACGTTGGTAATTGGATTCTGAAAAAGTTTTTAAGACTTTTAAAGCTAATTTTGAGTGCATTTCATACTTTGAACTTCACATGAGTGAGACACTTAAAGTTTTATGTCTCATGCTGTAGGTTCGGTATTTGGGAGGGTATGATAGACGCTCTCATCAAGATTTTTTATTTTAAAATTCTCAAATAAAGTTTAAAGACAATGTTTTCATTGTTAGTATGTGATTATTTAATTATGAATCTAGTTTTTTCATTGATTACCGATTTTCACATACATTATGCCCATATAGAATGCGAGGAAGACATAAAGTTAGATTCCTTGTGTTTGTGGACTTTCTAGCGTACTGATGAGAATGCAATCACTAAAGTGGTCTTTTAAGTCAGTATTTTGGATTGTTCTGCTCACATGTTTGGGGATGTCTCTAACCTTATATTTGGTTATTTTGCCCAAAGATGTTGGCCTTACATAAACTTTTAAGATGATTATAAAGGCATTTGATAGAGGAAAGTCATTGCTTAAATAATATATTCACCCAAAGGAAGTAATAGTATAAGAGTTTATGGTTTGTACTCTAATCACCTTTTTATGGGGATCTAATTACATATATTATGTAATCAGCCCAAATGTGTTTCATAATATATGTGATCAGATTCTTAATAGAGATACTGCTTTAATGCTTTAAATATCGTTGTTGTCTTGCATTAATACTAATTTTTACATTGTCTTTTCTATTTTTAGTCACCTTCTCAGTCAATAACGATGCCGTCATTATTGAAACCTTAAATGGTTTCAAATTTAAGAAGTGGAAGAAGGACATGGAGTTTGCATTGGAGATGACAGATATCAGCATGACCATGCACATAGAGAGGCCTCCTCCATTTACAGATGTCAACTCAGAAGCTAACAAAGTACTGATAGCAACTTGGGAAAGGTAAAATAGGATGTGCTATTTGACCATTAAGAGATCGACACCTGATCATCTCTTGAGTGGATTAACAGAAGCGACTATATCGCAGGAGCCCATGGATAACATATCACAGAGATACAAGGTCTCTTCTTGTGATGAGCAAAGCATCTTGATCAAGGAACTATTCTCCATAAGGTACACTGGAGAGGGAGGTTTTCAAGTGTATATCATCCAGATAGTGCATCTGCAGAGCAGGCTGAAGGCACTGGATATACCAATCACTGACTCGCTTATAGTGCATCAGGCACTAAACACTTTTCCTAAGGAGTTTAAGATGTTAGCTACCTCCTACATCCCACAAGATGAGACCTGGGACATTAATGCCTTGATTTCTCGGTATACTGTAGCAGAGGAGAAGATCAAGAACTCTCCTCATATAGCTATGTAAGCAGCTGCGAAAGGTAAAGAGAAGGCTAATCCCCAACAACCTATGGGTAAGGGTAAGAAACCTAAACCCTCTCCTTAGATTCAGAGCAGGCGGTCTAACATTGCGAAGGGCCCACATGACCTTAGGAGTATAAGATGCTTCTTTTGTACGAAGAAGGGACACAGGAAGTTTGATTGCCATAAGTACAAGCTATGGAAAGTCAAGTAGGAATTGTCAGGTAACTCCTCGGCCTTTATGATTCATGAATCTAATGTAACCATAACCACATCAAGTTTTTAGTGGTTAGATAGTGGAGCTTCTAACCATGTTGCTTCTACAATATGGGGGTTCAGATCTAGGAGAAGGTTGAATAAGGGAGAGGAGAAGATGATGGTTGATAACAATGAAGAGGTGAATGTTTTGTATGTAGGAGATGTAGGATTAAATCTCGATACAGGGTTTGCACTAGTTTTACGAGACATGTTTTATATATTATCTTTTATATGGAACTTGATCTCTGTATTAGTTTTTGATAAAGAAGGTTTTCATTTTGTATTGATACTTTAGATGTAAATATTCCTATTAATACAAGACATATCAGTATTGCCTTCTTATCCTATGGATTGTATAGAATGGGTCTTACTCCTAATGAAATGGATGCCTCTTTTTATGTTGCTGAACCTGTTACTTGAAAGAGAGCCTTTATAAGGAAAACATCGTACATGTTGTGGCATAAACATCTTGGCCATATTTCCAGTGAGAAGCTTGAGAGATTAATAAAGGATAATATTCTCCCAACTTTGGACTTTAGTGATTTGGAAACATGTATCGATTGTTGTAGGGGTAAGTTGACCAAGGTAAAGAAAAATGGGTCAACTCGTACTTCTGGTTTATTAGACCTCATACATACAGACGTTAGTGGTCCTTATACAATTACATTGTGCAATGCCATATACTTTCTGACATTTATAGCTAATTATTCCCGTTATGGTTATACGTTCTTGATTAAAAAGAAGTCTGAAGTTCTTCATAAGTTCAAGATCTTTAAGAATAAAGTTAAGAACCAGTTGAAAAAATCAATAAAGATTGTCAAATCTGATAGAGGAGGGGAATAATATGGCAGACATGGGATTGCAGGACAAGAAAAAGGTCCATTTGTCAGGTATTTGGAATCGGTTGGAATAGTGGCTCAATTCATTATGTCAGGTATTCCTGAGCAAAATGGTGTGGCTGAAAGGCATAATTGCACTTTAAAGGACATGATAAGGTTAATGCAGAGTAGGACTAACCTACCCAAATACCTTTGGGACGAAGCCATCAAGATGACATTATATATTTTGACCATAGTCCCGAGTAGGTCAATACCAAAGATGCCTTTTAAACTCAAGGTTGGAAGGAAGCCAAGCCTTGCACACATTCGTGTATGGGGCTGCCCTGCTGAAGTGAGGTTACAAAATCCTTATTAGTGGGTTATCTCAACCACTCTAAGGGCTACAGATTTTATAGTAGAGAGGGAGGAGCTATAATAGTGGAATCATAGACAGCGAAGATTTTGGAATACAATGTCTATGATGAGGGAGGATCCTCACATCCTCTAGAAGATAGTAGGATGCATAGTAGAATTATTATGTATCTACCTATCATACAGTCAGTTCCAGTGGATGAAGGCCCGAGTACCATGCCTATGTAGGCATAAGAACCTAATCCTGAGAACCTATCCCTATTCAGGATAGAGTTTCTAAAGCCTATGTAGTTGTGCAGATCCACCAGAGAAAGGTGACTGACTATCTCATCAAATTACATAGTCTATTTAGGTGAACAAGATTATGACATAGGATATGTTGTGGATCCAGTGACTTTTACAGAAGACATTTTTTGGCACTAAGCAAATATGTGGTGGGAAGCAATGAAGGATGAGATGTGGTCTATGAGGTATAATAAGGTATGGGAGCTTGTTGATTTACCTCAACATTGTAGGCCTATCAATTGCAAGTGGCTATTAAAGACCAAGAAGGAAACACAAGGCCAAGTTGAGCGGTTTAAGGAGTGTCTAGTTGCCAGGGGATTCAGTCAAAGAGAAGGAGTTGATTTCAATGTTATCTTCTATAACATCCTATTATCCCATGATTAGGGTTGAAACCCTAGGATGCTTCATATAAGAATTTATTGAGAATTTAGAAATGCATTTCATGCATTATATGGCATCCACATGCACGTGAATAATGATGTCATTCATGAAATAATTGTACATACATTTATTGACATTTTTCAGATATAAGTGATTTTTAATGTGATTAAAGTGTAAATTTTGGATCAATTGTGTTACAAAATTTATTTGGTGATAATAGTTATTATTTCAGAATTTTGGTGAATTTTAGGAAAGTTATTGAAAATTTGAGGTATTTAAGAATAGGAAAAATATTGAAATAAGAAACAAATTATGTAGTGAGAAATGGATCTATTAATGTGTGAAATGTAGACAAAGAGTTAAGTAACAATTGGTTGCCTTACTTGGAAGACATATGTAACATATGTATTGGAGACACATGTCAAGTCTTAAAAAGGGACACCTGGGCATTACGAAAAACATTTCTGCAGCTCCTTTCTTTGGTTTCACCAAAAACACCATCTTTCTTCTTGCTTTGCCATAACCGAACCCGTTATTTGCTCTCCCCATTTCTGGAATTTCTGCTGAAGGAATTGAAGTGTGAATCAAGTAAGTAATGATTTAAGTTTTATGATAGAGTAAATGATTTTTGTTGAGGATTTAATGTTTATAACTAGATGTATGAGTAAAAGGTGCACATTTTCATACTTATGGATTAATTCATGTGTAAATGGTGTTGATGCATGTGTGGGTGGTGAAAGAAGAAGCAAATTCGGTGATATGATTAACAAGATGAAGGATTATAGTCATTGGAATATGATATATGCAGTATTTTACTAAACATACATCTGTATTTAGGGCATAACTTGATCCTTGAATATCCAAATTGGATGAAGTTTAATTTATAGTAAACTAGAGACATAGAACTATATTTTTCATTGAAGAATTGAATTTGAAATATGTCCTTAAAAGTCTGGAAATTTGGCTTGAAATTGAAGTTGGTGTTCTATCGAGGAATGAAAACAATATGTGGATTTTTTATTATAACTTACAGGATAATAAAATAAAATGCATGATGATAGTGTCATTAGACTTTCAAAACATTGAGGAACATTTGATTAGCATAAAATGTTGCCTAAATACCCAAGTTTTGAGGTCAAAATGGTCATGCAAATCAAACCCGAAATCTGTTTAAGAAAAATCTGGAAAATTGATAAGTTTATGATTGATTTTATGAAGATGAAGAAGTTTAAGAAAATTCATTAGAATTTGATGATTTTATGAAAAAACAAATTGGTTTATGAATGAGTATAGAATGGTGATGTGTTTGTGCTAAAGTGATCTAGAAAATTTTAATTGAATTTGGTGTAAAAATGGAAGTGAGTTTTCGATGAAAGAAGAAAGTCGTGATCGCAACAAAGCACGATCGCGACCTGAGAGGCTATTAAAGGGTGGTTACTTTTATTAAATATGCTTTGGTATTTTGATGATATCTTGATTTGTAAATGTCTAAATGAGGTGATTCATGGTTTAGAACCTCAGATTAAAGTGGAGACATATGTCTACAACTTTCTTAAAGAAGTCAAATTTTAATTCTATTTCTAAGGATTTCAAATTTTGGTTTGAAATTGAGTCTTGATTGAGGCTATAGTAACCGAGACAGAAATTATTTCCTAAGGATATCAAAGAAACTGAATTAATGTAGGCTGAATCAGACAATGGTGTCTTCCCAAAAGTTGTAGTTCATTCTCTTAGTTTTTAAATGGTATTAAGTTTGTAATTTTTGGATATCGGAGCTGAAAGATATGAGTTGTACAGTTCGAGGGTATGATCATGTACTAGCCAAAAGTTCAAATATACACAGTCTGTGGTATTGTGAGCATAACTCATAGAATACTGAATCAAATTGAATGATCTTAGAGTCATTAGAAACATAAAACATAGATGAACAATTTTCCAAAGCAAATGTTGCCAAATTATTTTATTTTCCTAATGATAATGATCATGCAAAGTTGACCCGAAAGTATATTGTTAGAAAAATCTGAATTGATCAATTGGGTTATGAAATTAGTTTCACATTGTTTTATTATGGTCCGAACCCTAAGTACAAATTATTAATGAGGGTTTTGATATATGAATGATATGGTGATAAGAATTCGATAAGATACCCGGGATTGTCATTGAACATGCATTGTGCTTATATATTTGTGCAAAAATGTGATATTTATTAATGTGTTTTGTATGATATAGAGGAGCATATTGGACGTCAGTCAGACATTGCCAGACCATCTAGGAAATAGCATATCGGAGCGTGTTGTGAGCCAACCTAGATGATTTTTCCTAGGATTGATTAAATTTGTTTGACTTCCAATTATTAACTGTTTGTGATTTGTTTATGAATTCTGGACTAAAAGTCTAAGGAGTTAATATTTGAGAATGTATTGGAAGTGTTCTGACTGCTGTGAAATTATGAATGATATTTGTATTTTCAATGAAAGTTGAATGTTGGACTTAGGTCCAATGACTATAAGATTCTGACTGTGCATCATATTTGACTGTTGTACATGGCATATTATGTATTTAATGCATTTCACAAAATGCATGCTCAAATAAAGGCATTATGATCGGAGTGGCCAGTATGAAAGCACTTACACGTAGAGCTTACTCCATAATTTCTGATTCTGTACGTAGAGCAATGCTCTGTGATTTTATTCTGACTGAGCCCAATGGGCAGTATCTGTATACGTATGTAATAGGCACTCAGTCACAATATTAATAACGAATCTGGAGTCTCGTGTGCATTTGTATTTGTAAATATTTGTTCTGATTTGCAATGATTACATGATATGCCA
>JANSVA010000218.1:10009412-10023669 GCA_025504915.1 Erythroxylum reticulatum | reverse complement strand
AATATGTTAATAATAATCTAGTTAGCACATTTATTATACATAAATTTAAATTGACTCTAAATGCCAGAAAATATATCAGATTTTTAGTAAATAATGGTAATAATGTTAATTTTTTACTATATAATAGATAAATTAATTAATTATAAAACTAAGTCTGATTATTTTTAAATATTATAAAATATAAACTAAACTATGAAAATAATATTAATATTATTAGTTAAACATTAAATTAACAGGGCATTATTACTGCGCATTTGCGCAGTATAACTCTGCTAGTTTTCTAATAAACAGCAAAGAGCTCACGAGCTCTTTCAAAATCCCACCGTCCCTCGCTACAACAAAACAAACCTTCATCAAAAGTTAGCTTTAGGCGACAAATTCTACATTAGTCGCAGAAATTTAGAGTTTTTTCGATGTTTTACATAATTGTCACTAAATAAATCTATTTTGAGACTAATTTCTTGAGTCATCGCAAAATGATTAACATTTAGCAATGGTTTCGTTAATTCATTGCTAGTTCTAGGGCCTTTTGTAATGATTCACCTTAACTGTCGATAAAAGTTCTACTTTTGGTGTCCAATTGACAAATCGTCATCAAAAGTTAACATCAAAGATTTTATATCTTATGTGATTCTTAGGAAAATTTTGATGAATTTTTTTGTGTCATAGTATTCTTGAAATTAATAATGTTTAAACGATAATTTTTTAATAGTAAGGGTGCTTAATAATCTTAAGATTAATTATAATTAACATTTATGTGATTTTTCTTTTTTCTTTTAATTTGCCTTCCTTATAAATTTGTTTAAATAGCTAATGCATTCAACTCTATAAATTTGTTTAAATCTATTAATTTATCTTGAATAAAGCCTATTGTACATAGTGCTACACCTTAATCCGTTCATACAAAAGTTTCTTGAAAATAGAATGGAGCATCTAAAAATTGTAAAATTTTTCAAAGTTTTAACCATACTGTTGAAAAACACATACATGATAGGTAATTTAAAATTTGAAAAGTAAATGTTTTTTGTGTTAGCTCAAGGTTTATATTTAACAATTTTGATGATAACTTTGTAATATTTCAAACTTGGAATTGGATTTATTTTCTTATATAAGCAACGATATAATTCTTAAAAAAATCAAATCATAGGATAATTGTTTCCTTTCTTGCAGGAACCTTTTTTATGAACTTACCTAATTAGAAATGGTTCAATGACATTTAGAAATGATCTTATTAATTCAAATAATTAGCTCCGGAAGCCTTGACAGAACGTTTATCTTAACATTTGAATATCGAAGATTTCAGCAGATATGATGTCAAAGATTAAGCAATGACTAGTTGAAGAAAATGTCTACTTAAGGAAGAGCCAATATATTTGTGAAAGACAAAGACTTGGAAAATCCCTTAGCAGTATCAATATTTTTGAAAGGAGTTTTGAGATTTGGTAAGAAGGGCAAGCTTAGTCCAAGATACATAGGCCCTTATGGGATCATCGAGAAGATTGGGCCTTTGGCCATTAACTTAACTTTGCCACCATAATTTGTCTAAGATTCATAATGTCTTCCAGGTATAGATGCATATCAATCTGATCCTTCACATATAGTTCAACCTTCGGAGGTTAAACTAAGAGAGGATTTGACTTATAAAGAACAACTAGTGGAGATCCTGGACTCGAAGGAAAAGATTTTGAGAAACAAGATAGTGAAGCTGGTTAAAGTGCTATGGAAGAACCAATTTACGGAGGAGGAAACATGGGAGCCTTTGGAAGCAATGAAGGAGAAGTATCCACACCTCTTTATGGACTCAGGTAAGAATTTCGAGGATGAAATTCTTTTAGGGGAGAATTGTTGGTCCCCAAAACTTTTTAATTATTATTGATTTATTTGTTTTATTATTTTTAGAATTGAGTCTTTAATTTGGTGGGTATAAATAGAGATTTTGAAATTAGATGGAAAGATTAGAATTAATATGGCATTTAGGAAGATTAAAGGAGTTAGAAGGTAAATAAAAGAAGGGGAAAAATGGGAAGGACAAGGTAAATGAAGGGTAAAATAGGAAAAGATCATTTAAAATGGTCTTGAATTAGAAGAAGAAGAGTGAAGTGTCGTGAGAAGCCAAAGAGAGAACAAAAAACATGAGAGAAAAGAGAAGAGAGAGAGTTTGTGAGAGTGTGCAAGAGAAGCTTGGAAGGAAGAAGAAAGAAGAAGAAAAAGAAGAGGAAATCAACATGTTAGAAGTCTTCATTTTTCTTCTTGCTTAGATACAAAAAGGGGATTAAATAGAGATTAGGGTTTGTGTTAGGAATGAAGCATATTTGGTGATAGTTAGAAGTGAAATGAAAATGATAATGAAGTGAATATGTGTTGGAAGTTGATGATGAATGTGTATATACATGTATGTTCTATTATAAGTGTTCGTGATCAATCACCGACTATAATTTGTTTATGGATGATATTGAGTTGAAATGGAGTAGAGAATGAAGTGTAAATGAAGTAGAAAGGGATGATTTTTGTATAAGATATGTTAAGTGTAGATGTTGGATGTGAAAAATCTAGAAAATGGGATGAGAGCTGGAAATTTCGTGGGCTTTTGGACAAGTTCGCTACAGCGGACTCCTGACTTCACTGCAGCGAAGTCAACTTTCATGCATAAACATGTTTTCGTAATTTGACGATATCTTATTATGTAGTTATCCAAATTAAGTGATTTTTTATTTAGAGTAAACTAAAGACATAGAACTACAAATTTTCTGATGAAATTAAGTTCTAATTCATTCTTTAAGAATTTAAATGATTGGATGAAAGTTGAGAGCAGAATAATGTTTTAGTATAAGAACAGTCAAAAAATATTTAGGGTATAACTTTCAGATTACTAAACTAAATTGAATAATTTTGGTGTCATTAGAAACTTAAGACAATGGCTAAAATTTTTCTAGAAGAAAGTGCTATCAAATTTCTTCATTTACCTAATCAGAATGAACATGGAAAATTAACCCGAAGGTCTAGATTTTGAAAGGGTTATAGTTCAATTTTAGCATTTTTGATTATTGAAGCTTTATGATTTTATTGAATTTGGATTGAATGGGAAATTGGTTTGTTATAGGAAACCAAGCAAACCCTATCTAAGAGCAAGAGGAAAGACAACATTTAACTAGTATTTTCAAGCGAAATTAGGTGGGTAATATATTTATAGTTGTTGTGTAATACGGGCAAATTGTCTTGTTTGTATATTGTGTGTTAAATTACTAAATTGTGAATTTCTGTGATCTGGAAAATGATTTATGATGTGTTTTATGTCAAGCATTGAAAGATGTATGATATTTTGATATAATTGAATTGTGCTTAAAAGAAGCATGAGAATATGAAATTGTGATTGATTGAATTGAGTATAAATTTTCTTGTGATTGGGCAAGAGAGGAAGCCATTTCGTTAGTTACATGTACGTTGACCTATAGCCTTCTCTCGGTTGCTCGCTTGAGGCCACAAGATCCTAAGAAATTGGACTTATTTTGTTCACGGTGTAAACTTCAGCTTCTCCATTTCGTTGCACGAAACTCTCGAGCCTTTTGTTGTGCATTTCATCATTGATTTATTAAGCATGATGCATAATTGGGTGTTATGTTTTGATGGATAATTACATGATATGTTCTAGGTGATGACATCTTGTTAACTATGTATTGTAAGTTTGAATTGTTGAGTATTGAATTGATAAATATATATGTACATATGCTTGAATGTGTGGCTCGTTATTGGTGACTGTAAATATATTAGCCATTGAGCAGTGTAGCTCACCCCACTATTCCTCTAGTGTAGAACGAGAAGTTTAGTGATCTTTACGAGGCATCAGAAACTTCAAGATAGTTAGAGACTTTTGTACTAAGTTAGTGACTATTTTGGATAGCTTTGTAGACATATCAACATTGAGCATCCTTTTGTATTTTGTTTTAAACTTTGATATGTATGATGGTATGTAAGTGAAGCTTATTCAAACTCTCTTAATTTAGTACTAAAATGAAGAATGGAAATTTCTTTTGAGTATGTCTAGATTATTCTTGTGGATAAGTTTGGATGGTTAGAATTGAATGTCTATTTGTTTAGAATATTGATATTGATTGTTGAATGTGTTTAAAATTTTGAGTTTGAGGTTAGGTTTTTGGCTTTTGGAAATTGAAGGTTTCACCACGGCAAACCTCTCAAAAAGGGTGTTTATGTTGAATTTTATGACTTCGTCGCAGAAAGGTCCGACTTTTTCCGCGGCGAAATTGTCCCGAAGGTGCTTAGCTTCAATCTGGGGACTTTGCAGTGACAAAGTCGGCGAACTTGTGCTGAAGGGTCCATGGAGATAACTCCATAGTTTCGCCGCGGCGAAACAAATTTGTTGCCGTGGCGAACCATTCACCGCTACTATGCTGAAATTTCCTTCAAATTCAATGCTTTCCACTTTTCTTTCGCACCACCCTTATGCGACCGCCGTGAATCAAACCCTGGGCCCAACATCGTTTGGTATCAGAAAGAATGTCGAACTTCAGAAACGGGGGCCAACATCGTATGGTATCAAAGCTTACGTCTTTTCTAGGCTTAGAATGTATAGTAGTATGAATTGTTACGCTATGTGATTACTTGCTACATTGTGATTTGATTGATTACATTAAGTGGCGTGCATATCATGCGTACATATAGGAAATAAGATTAAAATGAAGTGTAAGCTAATTGTTAGTGTTTCAATTAAAGGAGTAAGAGGCCACCTTGTAAAAGGACACAAGGAGTTCTTCAAGGATCAGTTGCACCTGACTCTCTGACAAGAGAGGAGAGTATTGATGAGTCTGTAGTCCCAGGAAATGCTAAGGCTTCTGTAGGGTGAGGTAGTGAGCCCGTTCGATCATAGACATGGGAGTCTCCTCTTCTGCAAGAGCAAGTGCCTACTCCATTGGATCAGAGGATGTTTTAGGCATTTGTTTAAGCCATAGGCCAGATGCCACAGACTTCTACTTCGGCCCCAGTTAAGAAGGGAACGCAGTTTGATAAGCTTAGGAAGTATGGGGCAGTGGATTTCTATGGGTCAACAGATCTAGAAGAAGCCAAGACTAGGTTGAGAAAGACCGAGAGGATACTGGATCAGATGGAATGTGAAGAAGACGAGAAAGATGTGTATGCCATAAGCTTGCTACAGGGAGATGCTTTGCATTGGTGGGAGAGTGTGCCAGGGAGTTAGTTGAAATCGCCAATGCTCGCATGAAAAGATTTCTTAGCAGTGTATAAGAAGAAGTATTTGTCTGAAGTGTATATCCAACAGAAGCAGAGGGAATTTTTGAGTCTCACCAAGAGAGAGATGACAGTGAGCGAGTATGAATGCTAGTTTACGCAATTATGTCGGTATGGAGCTAAGATGATGATGATAGAGGTGGCTAAGTGCCGTAGGTTTAAATCAGGTCTGCATTTAGCCATCAGAGAAAAAATGATGGTGTAAGAATTTTATGATTTTCAACGATTGGTTAAAGCAGCGCTAAGGGTTGAGAACATGGAGAATATCAGGAGTGCAGTGAACAAAAAGAGGAAAGGGAGAGAGCAATTTAGGAAGGGAGGTGGTACTCCTGTGTTAGAAAGCAGTGCTAGGACCTTTCCTATGCATTCTGAGGAGAGGAGCAGTGGTGCAAGTAGATCTAAACAGATGAGAACCATTTCTCAGCAGTCCTCAACGACTGAAGGCAATAGAAGGGAGAGGAAGATAAGGCGTCCATCCCTAAATGTGATCACTGCAAGAAACTCCATAGAGGGGAGTGTTACCCATTGATAAGAGCTTGCTTTAACTGTACAGGAAAAGGGCACATGGCTAGAGAGTGCCCTCAGTATGCAAGATAGGAGAAAACTCATAGGCAAGTTTCAAAAAGGGTTGAAACTGGGGGACAGAAGATTGCAACTGAAGTTGGCAGTTCCGATGTGATCAGGAAAGTGAAGCCTCCGGGAGTATCGAGGGGGCAAGAACTAGCTAGAGTGTTTGTGATGACGAGGGAGGACGTAGAAACCGCTTTAAAAGTTGTGACTGGTATGATTAAATTATTTGACAATACAATTGTTGTTCTGATTGATCCAGGTTCTACCCATTCGTTTATTTCATCAAGTAGAACTATGTATGGTAGAGAAATGAGCCCATTGGATACTCCTTTGATGGTTAGTACTTCAATCGGCCAACATATTATTATTAGTCAAGTCTATAGAGATTGTAAAGTATGTATTTATGGGGAATACTTAGTGGTGGACCTAATTCCATTGAAGATGGGGGGATTAGATGTGATACTAGGCATGGATACGTTAGAAAAGTATGATGCTCATCTGGATTGCAAACAGAAGACAGTGGAGTTCTTAGATGAAGATAGACTGGTAGTGTTTATGGGGACAGAAAAACAAGTCTGCTTAGAATTGTTTAAGCTCTGACAGCCGAGAGAATGATGAGGAAGGGATGTGAAGCATTCTTGGCTTATATGGTATACACCAAGGTTGATGGAGGAAAGTTAGAAGATATTCCTATGGTTATGGAATTCTCGGACATCTTTCCGGCGGACTTACAAGGACTACTGCCACCTAGGAAAATTGAGTTTCCCATTGAGTTTCTTCTAGGTACTGCACTAATCTCAATTCCACCTTATAGAATGGCTCTAGCAGAGTAGAAGGAGCTTAAAGAGCAGTTAGAAGAATTGTTGGAGAAGGGGTACATGCCTAGCTCTTTGCCCTAGGGAGCTTTGGTCTTTTTTATGAAGAAGAAAGATAGATCGTTAAGAATGTGTGTAGACTACCGAAAGCTCAATCATGTCACTATCAAGAATAGATATCTTCTTCCATGCATAGATTATTTGTTTGACTAATTGCAAAGGCAAGGGTCTTTTCTAAGATAGATTTGAGATCAGGTTACCATTAGGTAAGGATAAAGGAGTTCGATGTCTTAAAGACTGCTTTTAAAACATGGTATGGGCATTTTGAGTTATTCATTATGCCATTTAGATTGACGAATGCCCCTGCAGCTTTCATGGACTTAATAAATAGAGTTTTTAATTCTTTCTTAGACCAATTTATCATTGTCTTTATCGATGATATATTGGTTTATTCCAAGAGTGACAAGGAGCATGAAGAGCATCTGAGGATTGCCTTGAAGACACTGAGGAAGAATGAGTTGTATGTCAAATTCAACAAATGTGAATTTTGGATAAAAGAAGTGGCATTTCTTAAACATATGATTTCAGAGCAAGGAGTGAATGTGGATCCGAGAAAAATAGAAGTTGTGGTAAAACTAGAAGCACTTAAAAATATAGTAGAAGTGAGGAGTTTCATAGGTTTAGCTGTGGATTATAGGAGGTTTATGGAGGGCTTTTCCATAATAACAGCTCTACTTACTAAATTAACAAGAATCAGAAGTTTGTGTGGACCGAGGAGTGCCAGAACAGTTTTGAGGAATTGAAGAATAGACTTACAAAGGCACCGATTTTGACTTTGCCATCGGGTAATGATGGATATATAGTGTATAGTGATGCCTCAAGGAAGGGATTCGGCTATGTGTTGATGCAAGGAGATAAAGTGATTGCTTATGCTTCTAGGCAATTGAAACCTTATGAGGTGAATTATCCTACGCATGATTTGGAGTTAGCTACTATAATCTTTACATTGAAAATATGGAGACACTACTTATATGGAGTCACCACTAGGGTGTTTACAGACTACAAGAATCTTAAGTATCTGATGGGCCAGAAAGAGTTGAATTTGAGATAGAGAAGATGGTTAAAGCTACTTAAGGATTATGACTTGATGATAGACTACCACTCGGGAAAAGCTAATGTAGTAGCGGATGCATTGAGTAGAAAATCTACTATAGCACATGTGGAGAAGGTATATTTTCCCTTGTTGAAGGAATTAATCAAACTTAGAGTGACATTGAAGCAAGTTGAATCTAGGTGTATAGTGGCTAACTTTAGGGTAAAGTCAGTGTTGAATGAGAAGATTAAGGAATTGCAGGAATAAGATGAGTATTTGAGCAAACTTAAAAAGGAGATTAAAAATGGTAAACCTTCTGAAATAGAGGTAAGGGAAGATGGATTAATGGTGGTAAGTAACAGATTGTGTATTCTAGACATATTAGAGTTGAAAGATGAGATTCTTGATGAGGCACACAATGCTCCCTATGCAATGCACCCGGGAGTATGAGAATTTATAGGGATTTGAAAGAGCACTTTTGGTGGAAAGGAATGAAGAAAGATGTTGTAGAGTATACTAAAAGATGCTTAGTGTGTCAGCAAGTTAAGGCTGAGTACCAGGCACCTTCAGGCAAGCTTAAGCCTTTAGTTATTTCTGAATAGAAATGGGAGAAGATTACGATGGATTTCTTGATGGGATTGCGAGGACTAACAGGAAGCATTGATGCAATATGGGTGATTGTTGATAGGCTAACTAAGTCAGCACATTTCTTTCCAAGTACGTGGATGAAATAATCAGGCTTCATGGGATTCTGAGTTCTATAGTCTCGGATAGAAATCCCAAGTTCACCTCTAGATTCTGGGAAAGCTTATAAGAGGCTTTGGGAACTAAGTTGCATTTTAATACAGCTTTCTGTCCACAGACTGATG
Source organism: Erythroxylum reticulatum (assembly GCA_025504915.1). NCBI lineage: Eukaryota > Viridiplantae > Streptophyta > Magnoliopsida > Malpighiales > Erythroxylaceae > Erythroxylum > Erythroxylum reticulatum. The sequence continues at coordinate 10,015,063 of JANSVA010000218.1, read as the reverse complement.
AACAATCAGAGAGAACAATACGAACTTTAGAGGCAATGTTGAGAGATTGTGTTATAGATTTCAAAGGCTTATAGGATGATCATTTACCTTTAATTGATTTTGCATACAATAATTCCTATCACTAGGGAATTCAAATGGCACCTTATGAATCTTTGTATGGTAGGAGGTGCAGAACTCCTATTTGTTAAGATGAGGAAGGTGAAAGGAGACTTGTAGGACCCGAGTTGGTACAAGTCACAATTGATAAGATTAAATTGGTGAAATAGAGAATTAAAGCAGCTTAAGATAGAATGAAGAGCTATGCGGATGCACATAGAAAAGGGATGGAATTTGAAATTGGGAACAAAGTGTTTCTTAGAGTCTCTTCATGGAAAGGAGTTTTGAGATTTGGTAAGACAGGCAAGCTTAGTCCAAGATACATAAGCCCTTATGGGATCATCGAGAAGATTGGGCATTTGGCCTATAAGTTAGCGTTGCCACCGGAATTGTGTTGGGAATGAAGCATATTTGGTTTATAATGTGAATTTCTGTGATGTGAAAAATGATTTATGATGTGTTTTATGTCATGCATTGAAAGATGTATGACACTTTGATATAATTGAATTGTGCTTTAAAGAAGCATGAGAATATGAAATTATGATTGATTGAATTGAGTATAAATTTGCTTGTGATTGGACAAGAAAGGAACCTATTTCATTAGTCACGTGCACGTTAACCTATAGCGTTCTCTCGGCTGCCCTCTTGAGGCCACGAGATCTTAAGAAATTAGGTTCATTTTATTCACGGAGTAAACTTCAGTTTCTCCGTTTTGTTTCACGGAACTCTCGAGCCATTTATTATGCATTTCATCATTGATTTGTTAAGCATGATGCATAATTGAGTGTTATGTTTTGATGGATAATTACATGATATGCTCTAGGTGATGACATCTTGTTAACTATATGTTGTAAGTTTGAATTGTTGAGTATTGAATTACTAAATATATATGTACATATGCTTGAATGTGTGGCTCGTCACCGGTGACTATAAATATGTTAGCCACTGAGCTGTATAGCTCACCCCACTATTCCCTCCTCAGGGGAAGAACGAGAAGGTTAGCGATCCTTGCAAGGCGTTGGAAACTTCAAGATAGTTAGAGACTTTTGTACTAAGTTAATGACTATTTTGGATAGCTTTTATAGGCATATCAACATTGAGCATCCTTTTGTATTTTGTTTTAAACTTTGATATGTACGATGATATGTAAGTGAAGCTCATTCAAACTCTATTAATTTAGTAATGAAATGAAGAATGGAAATTTCTTTTGAGTATGTCGAGATTATTCTTGTGGTTAAGTTTGGATGGTTAGAATTGAATATCTGTGTGTTTAGAATATTGGTATTGGTTGTTGAATGTGTTTAAAATATCGAGTTTGGTGATAGGTTTCTGGTTTTTGGAAATTGAAGGTTTTGTCGTGGCGAACCTCTCCAAAAGGGTGTTTATGTTGAATATTTTGGCTTCGCAGGGGCCAGGTCTGACTTTCGCCGCGGTGAAATTGTCCTGAGGGTGCTTGGCTTCAATCCGGGGACTTTGCCGTGGCAAATTTCTGCCCCATGGCACCACGACGAGCCCTTCACCTCTGCCACGCTGAAATTTCTTTCAATTTCAATGCTTTCCACTTTTCTTTTGCACCACCTTCACGCGACCGTCGTGAAACGAACCTCGGAATTGGGATCGAGGCCCGAGCCCAACATCGTTTGGTATCAAAGAAAATGTTGAACTTCGGAAATGGGGGCCAACATATACTGTGTCGCAAAGTCAAAAATATATAATACATTACATTATTGAATAGTTTTAAGTACATTTATTTTCATTATATTTACTTTGTATTTATTGTTATACACTTTTCTATAAAATAAAAAAGAAATCTTTACCAGTATATAAATCAATTTTAAATATTAGAAAAACTAAAATATAAAGTTTATTTAATTATGTTTTGATTTTATAAATGTATTATAAATGATTTTATGAATGCATTTATTTAGAAACATGAAGATATAATTAGTTTTAAATTTTATAAATAAAATTATTTAAAATAAGTAATATTTTGTCTCAATTTCTTATAAATATTAATTTCGTATAAACATAAAGTAAATGTTTTTATTGTATATGTCAAGTAAATATAGGAATTGCAGTTTATTAAAATTATAGGGGATTAACTTTGCACAAGATATCTATAGATTAGATATGGTAATTGGACGGTTCAATATCAACAGATGTTACTTCTTAGTCACAAGTGCTGCATTTCATTTTCCAATAAATAGCAAAGAGCTCATGTGCTCTCGCAAAATCCCATCGTACCTTGCTACAACAAAACAAACCTTCATCAAAAGTTAGCTTTAGTCGTCGAATTCTACATTAGTCGCAGAAATTTCGAGTTTTTCTGATGTTTTACATAATTGTCGCTAAACAAATCTATCTTGAGACTAATTTCTCGTGTTGTCGCAAAATGATTAAGATTTAGCGATGGTTTGGTTAATTCATTGCCAGTTCTAGAGCCTTTTGCGATGATTCACCTTCATCTGTCGCACAAAAGTTCCACTTTTTGTGTCGAATTGACAAATCGTCGTCAAAAGTTAACATCAAAGATTTTATATCTTATGTAGTTCGTAGGAAAATTTTGATAGAATTTTTTTGTTTCATAGTAATCTTAAAATTAATAATGTTTAAACGATATTTTTTTTATAGTAAGTGTGTTTAATAATATTAAGGTTAATTATAATTGACATTTATGTGATTTTTCATTTGCCTTTTTTATAAATTTGTTTAAATAACTAATGCATTCACACTATAAATTTGTTTAAATCTATGAATTTATACACAAATGATTCTTTAATGATGCCTATTGTACATAGTGCTAAATCGATCTGTTCTTACAAAAATTTCCTGAAAATAGAATGAATCATTTAAAAATTGTAAAATATTTTCAAAGTTTTAATCATATTGTTGAAAAACACATACATGGTGGGTAATTCAAAATTTGAAAAGTAAATATTTTTTGTGTTAGTTCAAGGTTTTTATTTAACAATTTTGATGATAACTTTATAATATTTCAAAATTTAAAATGGATTTATTTTCTTATATAGGCAATGATATAATTCTTAAAAAGAAATAAAATCATAAGATAATTGTTTCCCTTCTTACGGGAACCTTCTTTATAAACTTACTATGGTTCAACGACATTGGAAATGATCTTATTAATTCGAATAATTAGCTCTGAAAGCCTTGACAGAATATTTGTCTTAATGTTTGAATATCGAAGATCAAGCAATGGCTAGTTAAAGAAAGTTTCTACTTAAGAAAGAGCCATGGAAAATAGAGACTTGCAAATTGGCAGTATCAATAATTTTGAAAATTATCAAATTCCTTGTGCCACAAACAGTGAAATCACCCTATTGATATAATTTTTGTATAATTTTATGCTATATTTTAATTATTATAAAAAGTATAATATTTAGTAAGTTTTAATTAAATTAACCTTCTTATAGAACATGAAAACTTACACACATAATGTATTTATTTATAATCTGAAAAAAATAAACATATATTATATCACTTTATGCATGTATTTGTTTAATATATTGTATATTGTGTCTCGATTTTGGAAAAATCATTTTGACTTCATCCAAAGTAAAGAATATATAATACATTACATTATTGAATAGTTTTTAGTACATTTACTTTCATTATATTTACTTTGTATTTATTGTTATACACTTTTCTATAAAACAAAAAAGAATTCTTTACTTGTATATAAATCAATTTTAAATTTAAGAAAAACTAAAATATAAAGTTTATTTAATTCTGTTTTGGTTTTATAAATGTATTATAAATGATTTTATGAATGCATTTATTTAGAAATATGAAGATATCATTGGTTTTAAATTTTATAAATAAATTTATTTAAAATAAGTAATATTTTGTCTCAATTTCTTATAAATATTAATTTCGTATAAACATAAAGTAAATATAATATTTTTATTAGTATATGTCCAGTAAATATAGAAATTGCAGTTTATTAAAATTATAGGGAATTAACCACGCACAAGATATACATATACATTAGATATGGTAATTAGTCGGTTCAATTATGAGTGGCTCAACAAATGTTACTTCTGAGTCACGAGCGCTGTACTTCATTGTTTGATAAACAGTACAGGGCTCACGAGCTCTCGCAAAATCCCACCGTCCCATTCAACTACAAAATACAAGTTCATAGTAATAGCTGATCCCTTGCGGCAATTTGATTGGTACTCAACCCTCCATTTTCTTTTTTGGGTTTAAATCATCATTTTTGCCTTTTTTTCCCCCCACTTGTAAACATGTTTTCTCGCTAAATATCATGAGGTAGTCTCTCAACGTTAAAGAATTTGACGTGTTTCCATTCCCTTGCGCATGGTTTTCTTATCCCAGAACACTCAGTTTTTCTGTGATATTGGTGTTATTCTTCGTTTCTTCTTTGTTTTCTGTTCAGGATCAGGATCAGGATAGACGGGCTTTCATAATTTTGAGGAAGTTCGTATTTTTGATATTGGATGGACGTATAAGAGTTTTTTTTTCTCTCTCTTCAAACTGTGTTCTATATTTCTTATTCTGTTCTTTGTTCAAAACCAAAGCCATATTAACAGTATTTCTGTCTTAGTGTTAGATATTTTCCTACCAGGTAAACAACAACTAATTACATTTTAATGGTTTTGATAAATTTATGATTAAGTGAATCGTATTTGATGAAGATGAAAATAACAAATTAGCCCATTAAAAGATTTGGATTAATGGGATAAAGTCCAGCAAATAAAATAGACCGGACCCATATTGAGTCTGTGATAAGGAACCTGATATGGATGTTATAGATAGAAGGTTAAGATGTCATGTGACTGTTGATGCAAATCATGAACGTAAGGATATTCTGACCTATTAAGAGGTTTACGTATTTAGAAAACTACAAAAAGGCTTAAATGCATTGCAGTGACCAACTCTCATGAAGGTCTTGGTGGATTCACGCTCATTACAGCTTTGGAAAGCTCATTGAGAATTATGGAATCGAAAATAAGTTTTTTTCACATTTCTTCGTTATTTTCCTTTCATGTTAAGTAACTAAGGCTCCTATTATGTGCTACACATGGTATTAAAGTGGTTACATGATCGGATGGTTGAAAATGAATATTTTTTGGTTTTTGTCTCATAAGGGTTTCCGATAATAATGATCCAATTTTCAATTTTTTTTTGTGTATGGATGCTTGAAAGTGTGCTACATGTGGTTAGTATTGAAAAAGAGTTGAAAATGAGCTTCGGAATGTGAAAAATTGGCCCCAAACTTGTCAAAAATTGCCATTTTCTGGCCAAAGGTGAGAGAATGTAGGGCTCGTGTGCCACATATGCCCGAAGGGTGAACAGTACTGCTAAGAAGTGGTTTGGTCTGGCACGTGTGGTGGAAGGGGGCTTGGAAGCATGTCTAGCATGCCCTAGAGGCAATGCACGCATCGACTCATGTGGTATGTGCACCACACGTGCTACGTAAGCTAGAGCGTGTTAAGCAAGAATGAAGGGCAGCGACTTTGATTTAGGGATTTTAATCACAAAAACTAAAGTAGTTTAGTTTTGTTTAATCAAAT
>JANSVA010000218.1:9995657-10007277 GCA_025504915.1 Erythroxylum reticulatum | reverse complement strand
CCAAGGTTTTAATCAATAAACTCCATTTCTTAAAACCTTGTTGAATGCATCTTAGTGTGTGCAATGGGTAAGTTAATACAAGTGGTTAATTTGGGATCTAGCATCATCTCAATATTAAACACAACTAGATAGATAAATGAGAATTAACAAAATCACAAAAAGACATATATGAGAATTCATATATCCAAGCTCTACGTTCTACATCAACAAACCTAATAACACAATGAATTGTTCAACACTTGATTAAACTATAATAGAAAAAATCCAACTACAAATCATAAATCCTAACTAGGGAGTTCACAACAATGTAGTTAAATATGAACAAACTACTACCCTTTGAACCCCATTGAACTCAAGCCATTGCTACATCTTCAAGAGGAAATGGTGCTTAGCTAAGCATTGCTTCAGGAGAACTCACAACCGGAAACCAACCAACTGCATCCATGGAAGCAACAGTAGATAATGAATGTGGCGATAGAAAAATGGAAAGAAGTGATTGATGATGGTCAAGTGGAGAGGAAGACTTTTCGTGTCTATCGTGTCTCTGTCCTCTTCTTCTCTTCAGCTAATGGAATATTGATGTATATATATATCGTCTCTCTCCAACTCATCCAAAAATAGGTTTCTTCTTAAAACGGATTGCTAGGTCGGGTTATACAGTATGTGAAATTTCCAAAAAGGGTTCAGGTTTTTGAAGGCTAGCCATAGAGACAAATGTTTTTCACTGCGGCAAACTTTTCCCAAAATGTTTAGCTTTTTTGCTGGTTCCTTTGCAGTAGAGAAAGAATTAATCTTCACCGCGACGAACTTTTCTTGAAAGTTCAGCCTGGATTCCTTCGTATTTCGCCGCAGCGACAGATCCCTTTCGCCACAGCGAACTTCCTGTTGCGTCTGTTCTCTTGTTGACCTCAGTTCAGCCTTCTTTGACTCTACACCTTCTTCTTCTTAAGTCCCTTCTCCTTGAGTCTTCTACAATGAACAATGGTAGTTTGCAGTATCAATTGTTTTCAGAAAATTAATTAGTAAATTTAATACTAATTTGTGACAATTTTTACTCTCAAACTACATAAAATAAAGGTATACACTCAAGAGTCAATTTAAGCATAAAATATAGAAATAGGATTCAAAAAGTATAGTAAAATTCATGAAAATGTCACCAATTTATATAATAAACTTGGGCTCAATCATTTGCAGATGAAAGTTGAAATGTTAAGATGGAATTGTCGATGGATGAATTCCAACCTTTTGGTCAATCCGGCCAACAATATTCATCATGGCCAATCATAATTACTCATTATAATTTGCCTTCATGGATGTGTATGAATGAGACATATATGTTCTTGACAGTGATTGTGCAAGGGGTACAAATTTAAAGAATAAAATTAATGTATTCTTACAACCATTGGTATCTAAATTGCAACATCTTTGGGAATATGGTGTATGGACATATGATGTGTCTCTAAAACAAAATTTTGTGTTGAGAACAACTTTGATGTGGATTATTAGTGATTTTTCTGCATATGTTGTATTGCTTGGATGGAGCACAGCAAGCAAATTGGCTTGTCTTTATTGTGGCAATGATTCTGATGCGTTTTATCTTTAAAAAGGGGACAAAATATGTTAGTTTGACAACCACTAAAATTTCTTCTGCCAAATCATCCATTTAAACATAGTAAACAAAAGTTCATTAAGAATAGGGTGGTATAAACATCTCTTCCTCCTCACAAGGCTAGTGAAGAGATATTGCAAGAGATTGATGAATTAGGGTTATTGAAAGTTACAAAACTTGAAGCTGATGAAGTTAATACAAGCATTAGTAAAAGCTTTCGTTGGAGAAAACGAAGCATCTTTTGGGATTTGTCATATTGGAAAACTAATTTGATATGTCATAATCTACATATGATGGATATTGAAAACATTATTTTTGACAATTTGTTCAATATCATAATGAACATTGAAGGGAGAACAAAAGAAAATGCAAAATCACGAATTGATTTGAAACTTTTTCGTAGAAGGAATGAGTTAGATAAAGATGTTTGCATAGGTAAATATTAAAGCATGTTATAGTTTGGATAAAAAACAAAAGAAAATATTGTGTGAATGGTTGAAAAGTCTAAAGTGTTGGACCCCAAATTTTTTTCAATTATTATCGATTTATTTTTTCATTATTTTTAGAACTAAGTCATTAATTTGATGGGTATAAATAGAGATTTGAAATTAGAAGGAAAAAATTAGAATTAATTTATAATTAATATGGTGTTTAAGAAGATTAAAGGAGTTAGGAGGTAAATGAAAAAAGGGGCAAAATGGGAAGGACAAGGCAAATGAAGGGTAAAATGGGGAAAGTCCATTTAAAATGGTGTTGAATTAGAAGAAAAAGAGTAAATTGTCGTGAGAATCCAAAGAGAGAAAAAAAATGTGAAAGAAGAGAGGAGAAGAGAGAGAGTTCCTAAGAGTGTGCAAGAGAAGCTTAGAAGGAAGAAGAAAGAAGAAGAAAAAAAAAGAGAAAATCAACTTGTTAGAGGTAAGTTTTCATCTTTCTTCTTGCTTAGATACAAAAAGGGGATAAAATAGAGACCAGGGCTTGTATTGGGAATGAAGCATATTTGGTGATAGTTAGAAGTGAAATGAAAGTGATAATGAAGTGAATATGTGGAGGAAGTTGATGATGAATGTGTATGTATATGTATGTTTTATTGTAAGTGTTCATGATCAATCATGGACTATAATTTGTTTATGGGTGATATTGAGTTGAAATGGAGTAGAGAATGAAGTGTAAATGAAGTAGAAATGAATTATTTTTGTATAATGTGTGTTAGGTGTAGATGTTAGATTAGAAAATTTTGGAAAATGGGATGAGAGCTGGAAATTTCGTAGGCTTCTGGACAAGTTCTCGGCGGCGAAGTGAAGTCAACTTCCCTGCATGAACATGTCTTGGTATTTTTACGATATATTATTCTGTAGTTATCCAAATGGAGTAATTTTTAATTTGGAGTAAACTAAATACATAGGGATACAATTTGTATGAAGCAATAGAGTTTTAATTCACTCTCTAAGAATCTCAATATTCGGATGGAATTTGAGCACAGAATACTGTTTCAGCATGAGAATAGTCCAAAATTTTTGGGGTATAACTTTCAAATTTCTAAACCACATTGAATGATTTTGGTGTCATTAGAAACTTAAGACAATGAGAAACATTTTCATATAAGTAAGTGTTACCAAATTTCTTCATTTACCTAATCAGAATGATCATGTGAAATTGACTCGAAGGTTTGGATTTTGAAAGGGTTATAGTTCAATTTTAGCATTTTTGATTATTAAAGCTTTATGATTTTATTGAATTTGGATTGAATGGGAAATTAGTTTATTATAGGAAACCAAGCAAAATCCAAGATGAAGAGGAAAGATAACATTGAACTTAGATTTTCAAACAAAATTAGGTGGGTAATATATTTGTAGTTTTTGTGTAATATGGGCAAATTGTCTTGCTTGTATGTTGTGTGTTAAATTGCTTGTTTTGAATTATGGTAATTTTTGAAAATGCATTGTTATTATGATCACGTTATGCCTTCAAAAATTTCATAGAATTTTGTATAAATGAGAAGAGGAAAAAGCATGATGAGCATGAAAAGTATAAATGTGTGTGAAATGAGTTAAGCATTGAAATTTGATTGTTTTTGGGTAAAAGAGGAACGTTTTGTTAGTCACATGCAAGTTGACCTATAACCTTCTCCCAGCTACCCACTTGAGTCCATGAGATCTTGATAAATCAGGCTCATTTTGTTCATGGTATAAACTTCAGTTTATCCGTTTCATTCCACAAAACTCTTAAGCCATTTGTTGTGCATTTCATCATTGTTTTGTTAAGCATGATGCATAATTGAGTGTTATGCTTTGATGGATAATTACATGATATGTTCTAGGTGATGATATCTTGTTAACTATGTGTTGCAAGTTTGAATTATTGAGTATTGAATTGCTAAATATATATTTATGTATGCTTGAATATATGGCTCATTACCGGTAACTACAAATATATTAGCCGTTGAGTTATATAGCTCACCTCACTATTCGCTCCTCAGGTGTAGAATAAGAAAGTTAGCGATCCTTGCAAGGCATTAAAAACTTCAAGATAGTTAGAGTTTTGTACTAAGTTTGTGACTATTTTAGATAGCTTTATAGGCATATCAATATTGAGCATCCTTTTGTATTTTGTTTTAAACATGGATATGTATAATGATATGTAAGTGAAGCTTGTTCAAGCTCTTTTGATTTAGTAATGAAATTAAGAATTGAATTTCCTTTTGGAGCACATATAAATTTATCTTGTGGTTAGGTTCGGATGGTTAGAATTGAATGTATGTGTGTTTAGAATATTAGTATTGGTTGTTGAATGTGCTTTAAAATTTTGAGTTTGATGTTGGGATTCTGGGTTTCAGAATTGAAGGTTTCGCCGCGGCGAAGTCAGATGTTCGCTGCAGCGAACCTCTAGAAGGGTGATTTTATATTGAACCTTGTGACTTCACCGCGGCAAGGACCGACTTTTGTAGCGGCAAAATTGTCCCAAGAATGCTTAGATTTAATCTGGGGACTTCGTCGCGGAAAATGGAGATAACTTTATGGTTTCGCTACGGCAATTGCCGCGGCGAACCCTCCACCGCTGCAACGCTAAAATTTCTTTCAAATTCAATGCTTTCCTCTTTTTTTCTCACCAACCCACACGAACACTGTGAATCGAGCCTTGGGATGGGGATTGAGGCTCGTGGATAACATCGTTTCGTATTAGATAGGTTGTTGGACTCCAAAAATGGGGCCCAATAAAAAGTTTCTTGATGGTTATGTTTCAAAAATGGCAAAGTATGTAGACATGAGGAAGTACAAATTATTTAGAATGAAAAGTCATGATTGTCATGTGTACCTTAAACTCCTGATAATAAAAATCCTTTGTCACCTAAAAGATATTCTTCCATATATAATCCCCCATGATCAATCTTCTCCTTGAACTTGGATGTCATGTTTCTTGAGAACGGTCTAGAAAAAATCAACCTAATATAAAAATAATTATATATGATTTTTAAATTTAAACCTATAACTTAATTATAAAATATGGTGTTTCATGTATTTTCACTTACAGGTTGTTGAAAATTGTGACGTAAGTTCTTCCATCAACTCTCTCAGCTCGAGGCTGGAGGCCTCCTCTTTCATATGAAACTTTTATCCTTGAGATCTCTATCAATATAAGGGTGGAGGATGGTGTAAAGTTTTTGGATGGTATAATAGTAGGTAATGAAGGTGATGCCTCATCTGCATATGTAGTAGCTGGAGGTACAACACCTGATTTTGTTGTAGCTTCAGAATGTGATGCTTTACCTAGAAAGTAAGTAGCTCCAAATTGTGGTCTGAACTTTGGTCGCTTCATATCCTATTTTCTCTTTGGTGGCATATTTTAACTTAAAATTAATATTTTATTGAATATTATAGAAGTATAACAATTTCAATTCAATATATAATAATATATTTTAATTCAATAATTGATTTATTGAATATAATATTCTATTAAAATCACAAATTAATCACTATCAACACATGTAAATCAAAATCATCATCTTCTATTCTAAAGAATTAGAATCAAATGCAAGCTCCTATTCAAATCTCTCACCCTCTTTATCCATTCTAGATGAAATTTCAACATATTCATTATTTAGATCGTTCAAAGGTTCATTCTCGTTATATGTAACAAATGCATTTATTTAATAAACATCTTCCTGAAATGCTTCATTTTCAATTCTCTGTTCTCCTTTTCTATGTGATTCAAAAACACCTCTAGGTTTAACTTTACAAATGGCCAACTAGTCTGGCTTATCTCGACGTAAGTTAGGAAAGGGGACATCATACACCTGGATCACTTGTATCGCTAACCACGAAAGGTGGAAATTGTTTAAATCTTCTTCACTGGTTGATGTCAACTAGATTGTATCGACTATGTATTTTTTTATCAACATTAAGAGTTGGATCAAACCAGTCACATTTAAATATCACACTCTACTTTATTGGCAATGTAGGGTACTCAATTTCAAGTATCCTAATAATTTTACTATAGTAATCCATCAGTTCTCCCTGTATGCAAACCCCACTATCTACTATTTCCATGCTATAATAATGATATTCTATATGATATTTGTATCCATTAACAATGTAACATCTCACTACCATAGAGTATATACCGATATTCTAGAGAATGTCCGAGCACATACCCTACGGAAGTGGATGTGAACATAAGCATTTTAAAGGACTAGGTTTCCACATATTATTAATATCTATAAGCTTACATTGTTGTTACATTCTATAATTCATGTATTTACATTACCAAAGACATCTGAGATTCTTTGCTTTTAGGTTTAAGATTTTGCTAAAATTCTGCACTTTGTCACTCCAAGGTTGTAAGGGTTGTGTATGGGTGTCGATGGTAAGAGAAGGAGGAGTTGGCATGTAGCAAGAACAAAAGGAAAGGTGGTCTTTCATGTGTGTGTTTTTGGTTTATGTGTGTGGCAAGGATTGAGCCATTTGGCAAGACACTTGTTAAGTGAAGAGCTAGTTATATGTCCTCTTCTTAAATTACCAATTGTCACTTAATAACTAGTCCAATTGTCACTTAATCACTGGGCTATTTGTCTCATAATTTCCTAAGGAATTTGTCACTCATTCTCTATTGCCACGTATCACTATTTCATAGGCCTAATCAACCTAAATTTTCATGTATCAATTTGTCTTGTCCTTTGACATTTTTCCTAGACTAGATGCACATATCACCTTATCAATCACTCAATTGTAACAATAAATTCCCTTTTCACTAATTATAATACATCAAACAAAATTCAAGACATAATGAACACAAAATTACATCATAATCATTTAAGATCTTTTATACCCGGGATATGCCAAATGAGTGCATATACTATTTTTACAATGTCTCTAAATCATGATTCATGTATAGATGTGAATATGATGAATAAAATGGAATGCACTTCATGAATTCTCATATGATATGACTCAATCTAACAATTAAATCCTTATGTGTAGAAACGAGTTATTACAATTCTCCCCCTTAAGAAATTTCATCATCGAAATTCTTACCTAATTGATCAAACAAGTGAGGGTACTGTTTTCTCATATTCTCCTCGGTCTCCCATGTAGCTTTTTCCTTTGAATGATTCCTCCAAAGGACTTTCACTAAAGGAATTACTCGGTTTCTCAATTTTTTAGTTCAATATCCCACTATCTTGACTGATTCTTCTATATAACTCAAATTGCTTCAATCTCTTCTTCCTATGCAAGTATCACATGGATCAGGTCTGATCGATATCTTCTGAGCATACTAACGTGGAACACATTATGAATCTAATCCATCTCTGTTGGTATTGCTAATTGCTATGCCAATGGTTCAACTCTCTTAATAATTTCATAAGGACCAAAGTATTTGGGGCTTAGTTTTCCCTTTTTTCCAAATCTCAGTACTCCTTGCCATAGTGATACTCTTATAAACACTATCTCTTACCTAATATTTCATATCTCTTTGGTGTTGATCTGTATAACTTTTCTGCCTATCTTGAGTTGCCTTATTTTCACTGAGGATCAAATTTACCTTATTAACAGTGTTTTGGATCAATTATGAGCCTTCAACAATCCTTAGACCCTCTTCATCCCAACACAATGATGATCGGCACTTTTTTCCATATAGCGTCTCATATAGAGCCATATCGATGCTACTATGGTAATAATTATTGTAAGCAAATTCAATAAGGGCTACATATTGATCCCATACTCCTTAGAACTCTAATACACAAGCCTTGAGCATATCCTTAATAGTCTTAATAGTCATCTCACTCCGTTTGTCAGTCTGAGGATGAAATGTTGTACTAAAATTCAGCTTTGTACTTAAAATTGTCTGTAAACTAACCTAGAATCTAGAAGTGATTATGGGATTCCGATTTGATATGATAGTCACTAGGACTCTATGAAATCTCACAATTTCATTCATATATGTTTAAGCTAGTTGATCCAATGTATTGTTCTCTTGTATGGGTAAAAAATGTTCTAATCTTGTCAATCTATCAATAGTGACCCGTATGGCATTATGTTACCTTGGAGTCCTTGGTAATCCCATGATAAAATCTATAGTAATCCTCTCCCATTTCCACTCCGAAATAGATAATGACTGTAACTTTCCAACTAGAGCTTGATGCTTAACTTTAATCTATTGACAAGTCAAACACTTAGCAATGTACTCCGCTACTTGCTTCTTCATCCCTATCCAATGGAAATGTTATTTCAGCATATTATACATCTTGGTAATACTAGTGATTGAACCTAGGTTTCCTATATCAATCAGTGGCAATTTTATGGTTTTTATTATGCTTCTTGGCTTTTATTTTTAGATTTTGTGCTTAATTTAACTCATGAGTGCTTGTTTCGAATTAATGTAGTTTAACGGTAAAATTGTAACAAATAATTAATAATAGCACTAAATTGATTTTTTAGAATAACTGATACTGCAAACTACTATCTTTCATTGTAAGAGATTCAAGAAGTAGAGCCAAGGAGTGAAGATTAAGAGCACAAGTCAAGAAGTTAATGAGGGCAATAGGCAAGTTCGCTGAGGTGACGTTGATGTTTCACCGCGACAAAATCAGAAGATCTTTTGAAGAGACCTTTTGGGAAAAGTTTGCCGTAGCGAAGATAATGTTTACACGTAGTGAAAGCTGAAATTTACTAAAGAAATCTTTCAGGAAAAGTTTGTCGCGACGAACTCATCCTCTCACTGCCACGAAGCCTTCGAATGGACATAGACCCAAACCATTTTTGGCATATTAACCAATTGTGCAACCCTATTCATCAACTTGTTTTATGAAAAAAACCTATTTTAGGCTAACTTACAAAAGGAGAAGGGAACCGACACGTCCACTCTGGTATTCCATAATCTCTACACTCATATTCCATCTTCTCACATCATCGTCTTCCACATATCACTATCATTTTGTTCCACTTTTACATGGGTGTCTCCAGTTACTTCTCGGTTGTGAAGTCTCTTGGAGCTATGTGTGGCTAGGCACCTCTCTCCTCTTAAAGATGTAGCAATGGCTAGAGTTTAATGGGCTTAAAAGGGGAGTAGCTTAATCCATGTCCAGCTATGATTTATGAACTCCTAGCTTTGAGATTTGTAATTTGTAGTTGAACATTCTTGATTATAGTTTAATCAAGTTTTGGATATTCAATGTGTGGTTTGGATTTGTTGATGTAGAAATTTAAGCTGAAATATATGAAGTCTCATATATTTCCATTTGTGATCTTATTGAATCTCTTTTATCTTGCATAGTTGTGTTTGATATTGAGTTAGTGACTTGCTGCATTGACTTACCCACTACACACACTGAGAGCATTTAATAAGGTTTTGAGAAATGAAGTCTTGTTGATTAAGTTCTTGGACTTAAAGAATTCTTTAAGGTTTACCCATTTGAAACTTAGTGATTTCCACTCCCATCAAAAATCAATTTTGAACTATGATAGCCAAAGCTCATTTTCAAGAGGATACTTTCCCTATTTGATAATTTTTCTTATTCTTTCCATTTTCTATTCCCAAAAATCCAAAAATACATTTTACACATTCTTCTTATAATTCCATTTAAAGTAGTTAAGGTTTCCAAAGATCAAAACCCCCTCCTTACCAAAGCAGCTTGCATTTCATGACATATAGGTTAGCTTAGGTCCATTCATTTGGGTTTCAATTAAGTGAGACGACCCGAGGTTGCATCCTATATTGCAATCTTTGGATTTTTTTTGATTTGACCTCTAAGGGTACAAACTAAGGTCCAAATCAAAATGGTGCCATTGCTGGGGAACCAAGAAATTGGCTTTCTAGGTTAGCTTTTGTCATTTTGTTGCTAAGCGACGTTAGGAGCCTTTTATTTAGATTGAATTCTAGATAGTTTAGCTTCATACTTTTCAATAATATAGGATTTCATTTTCTTTGCATAGAATAAATTATGAAAATACAAAACAAAAGGATACTAAACTTTTTGTACTTTTCATACTTAGCATTTTTGCACCCACATAGTTTTGAACTTTCCTTTGATTGCTTTTTGGTACATACATACTTTACTTGCATACATATTTTCATACATATTTTCACGCACTTATACACTTGTATCCATCACATATCATCTCTTTACTTGACTTTGTGTGCTTGCGAGTCAATTTTGTTACCTTAATTTTTATTTGAATTGTTCCCTTGTATACCTCGGAAAACCAAACTTTTACCTTTTTACCCTAAAATTGAGTGACGTTTGATAGAAATCAAAAAGGAGAGGAGAGAAAAAGAGAGAAGCAAGGTAGTCGCTGAAGAGGAGTCTAGTTAGCCAAGTAGTGAGAGTGAATCATTAAAAGGAGTGATTATGACTGAAAACTCAGCTTTTCTGGAAAACTCTAACCTTAATGCTAATCAACATACGAATGGAGATAATGGAGGTAATAGGGAGCAGGAGTGAGTTGGAGAGAATAATGGAAATCAAAGAAGGAGGACCATTAGGGAAGCGACTACCTTTGATGTGAACTATGATCCATTTATTGCTGCTTGTCCTAATTTTGATGTGAATTTTGAAGTTAAAGGATTGCTTATTAACTCTCTTCCTAAATTCCATGGCTTGACAGGAGAAAATCCCTACATCCATTTGCAATCCTTATCCATTATTTGTTAGAGTATGAAACTGGTGGGAGCTTTGCTTGATCAAGTACTATGGAAAGTTTTTCACCTATCCTTGGAGGGAAAAGCAAGGGAGTGGTATATGAGCCTCCTAATACATGTTTTGAATGCCTACCACAGATGGGCCAATTTGCAAAAGCCATTCTTGGAGAAATATTTTCCAGCCTCTAGAACTTCATCAATGAGGAAGGAGATCTATTCGGCACGTCACGATTATGATGAGTCCCTCTATGATTATTGGAACTGTTTTCAAGATTTGTTGTCTAGATGCCCCTATCATCAAATAATTGATGAGCAATTAATGTAGTATTTTTATGACGGACTGAAAAGCCAAGATAAAGGTATGTTAGATGTGGCATCAGGAGGCTCTTTGATTGACCTAACAACTTCAGAGGCATGGGATCTGATCAAGAAGTGGCTTGAAATCACTAACAGTACAGTGTTAGAGATACCTGAGGTGTACATTGTTTGTAGCGCCCCCTTACCGCAGGGTACACACCGTGACGCCCACAGGTCATTCCGGTACATATCCTACGATAAGGGAGAGCTATAAACGATCACTATTTCACTTCACATGGCATCACAATAAAACATCAATATAAAAATCAGTACCTTTTGAAACCATAATTGTTTCCTCATTTCATTTCATAGAAACCATAAATTTACATATTGATCATTGTTTATTGTTTGTACATCACTCCGAAAGAAACCAAATACAACATGCCTAACTAGGTCATCCCCCAAAAGTCCCAGCTAACCGATCTGTGAGCCATGACCTCTCTTGCACGGCAGGAAAAGTCCTTCTAGAGCTAGGAGTCTACTCTCGGTCCTGAAAAATAAATTGCAATTTTTGGGTGAGTT
>JANSVA010000218.1:9938541-9953943 GCA_025504915.1 Erythroxylum reticulatum | reverse complement strand
GAGAGAGAGAGTGCAACAGTATACGGAAACTAACTTTTCAGTGAGAGCGGATAAAGTGTTGGTTATTGGGAGAAAAGTTTATATGTCAAAATCAGATGGATTATTAAAATAGATTATAAGGTAAGCTCATGGTGAATCATATGCTACGCATCTTGGTACTAAAAAAATGTATTGAAACCTAAAACCTTATTACTAATGGCCATAGATGAAGGAACATGTGGTGGAGCTTGTGTTGATGTGTTTGACTTATCAACAAGTCAAAAAAGAGCATTAAGAACCAAAAGGGAAACTAAGACCCTTAGCTATTTTATCATGGAAGTGGTATAAGATTTTCATGATATGTTATATATGTTGATGTTGAGATGGTGCTGATTGGATCCTAGATATGTTATATTAAGGCTTGAGATCGAGGATGCAAAGGATATGACTTATAAAGAAGAACCAATGGAAATCTTAGATAAACATATTAATAAATTAAAAAGACTGGAGATTTCGATGATGTGAGTTTTGTGAAGTCATCATCATTAACCAAGAGAGGCTACTTTGGAAGTAAAAGATGAAGATCGATGTCAGTATTCTCATTTGTTTGGATCCCATGTACGTAATTTAATTCGATGATGGAATTCTTTTAAAAGGTGATAACTATAAAGCCCATAAGCCTAAAATTTAATAAAAACCCATTCCAACCTATTAAAATTTAAAAAGAAGAGTATAGATCTAAGCAGTAGGTAGGTTGGAAGAAAACTAACAAAAAATAACTTTCTCTTATTCTTGTTCTCCATATTTCTAACTAGTAAGTATACATAAACACCATCTTTCTCCTATATGTGAAGCTTTTCTCATATATTTCCTCATTTTGTTTGTTTGATAATAGATTAGATAGGAAATTATGAAGATTAACAACCCAAGAATCTATTGAAAAGGCATAAAACTTCATATAGTAAAATTTCCAGCTAAATTCTATCTCTTTTGTTAGTGATTTTCAATAATCCTAAACTAGTTTTTAGTGGGAATTATTTTGTGATTGTTTGTGTAACAATTTTGAAGACATTGAAAAAATGGAGAAAATAGCTAAAAAATGAGAAAAGAAGGATGTTAGGAGGAGAGATGATGTTAGAGTAGAGAAGAAGAAGAAAAATTTTGGAAAAAGAAAAAGAAAAAGAAAAGGAAGAAAATTAGGTATTTAGGAAAATCTAATATTAATGTACAAGTAAAATATGAAATGTAAATATTTGAGGGTAAAATTAGAATTTATACCTATAAAGGTATTTTGTAATAATAAAAGAATGTGAGAATCAAATAGGAATTTTGAATAATTAAGATTATTTTAGTAATTATGGTGTTTAGATAAAGTACAGATATTTTAATAATTAAGAATAAAATAGTAAAAAGTAGGTAATTTTGGATTATTATGTGTAACTAGGTTTGAAAAATTTTCTTAAATAAAGTATAATAGAATTTTGTAAATGTCTAAGTTTGGAGTACATATTAGGGAGTAGATTAGACCAATCAAATAGTTGAGTCCAAAAATCATGTTAGGATAACCTTAAATTGTAACCTTACAATAGTGTATAGTTAATAAAATTTTGAATTTTATTCCTAATACATTATTTTATAGTGAATCATGTTTTGAATTAATAATTAATTGAATTAATGATTAATAACTGCATATATGGATTTCTAAAATATATAAATTTTGTTTATTTATTAAATAAATAATTGATAAGTTGCAAAATATTTATTGTTTATATTTTGTTACGTGTTACGATGTGTATCGCCTGATAATTCGGTTGAAAAATATGATAATTAAAATTCTTAGTTATGCATATTTATAATTAGGAATATTAGGATAAGATAAATCACATTCATGAAATTAGGTAGAGACTAGTTTATAATAATTTAGTAATAGATCATTAAAGTTGTGAATACGTGACTTACTAAGGTATATTTGGTCCTAGATTGATGGGTTGTTGAGATACGAGTGAGTTGTGGCTAGATACCTGTTCACAAAGTAGTACCAGGGCATCATGGGTCTTGGGGATGTGCTGTGCCACTGACTAAATACCAAAGTAAAATTGAGATATCTTGAGTTTTAGAGATATCTTATGCTGATGGCTAGGTATTGGAGTGTTATTAGGGGTATTAGATTATATTGAGGAATTAAGGTATCCTATGATGATAGTTATACATCTGATTATGTTTTTAACTAGTAAGTGATTATAATGAGTAAAGATGAGTAGATAGATCATTAAATATAAGCTAGTAGGTTAAGTAGGGCCTAGTTAATTAAGTAAAAAAAGGGGTAAAATGTAAATGGTAATAATAAAAGAATATTAGTATTAATCATTACTAATAATAAAATTCTGGATGTTTATTGAGTGTTTGGATAAACTGAGAATTGCTTTTGTATTTTAGTATTATATGTACATTTATCATTTGATTAGTTTCAATATTATATTAAATTATTTGATTTTAAGGGTACATTCAAGTTATCCTTACTGAGTAAGTAGCTCATCTCTTACCTGTATATTCTTTTAGGAGTCTAAGAGATTGTCAATGACCCTAGTGCATGTATTTTACATTATGGAGTCTAGGTAGAGCCAACAGATCAAATCGAGTACAATTGTTTTATTGTATATACTTTTACATATCAGAGTTTAGATGGTTATGCTTATATAGATAATTTTTATAAGTAATGAGCATCAATTTTAGATTAATGAGAATTTTGGTAATTATTGATGTAATCCTAGAACAATTTGGTTAAATTGTGGTTTAAGAATTTTGGAACGTCATACTTTAGGTGCTTTGAAAGAAAATAGGCATTAAAGTCATCAAGGCAAAGTGATTTAGAAGGATTCATATTGAAAAGGACGTCTTTTATCTCTTGGGTAGTCATTTGCTTAATCAACTCCCCTTTAACACTCAGATTAAAATTATCTTTAACAAATAGTGTAAGTCCGTCTAATCATTACCTCCAGTGCTCTTATAACCCATCAATATTTTGTAGTATTTCAAAGCAATCCCTTCAATTTCTTTTTTTATCCGAGTAATACTAAACTAAAAAATTAGTAGTGAAATTTCTTTTTATAGTGGTCAAAATGACATTGATATTGTTGAAGATGGTATTTCTACAAGCAAGAAAGGATTAATACAACTGATATGAGAAAAAAAAGATGTTTTTTACATTTTTTGCTTTATAAACAACTCCTAGAGCTCAACTTTCAATGCATAGTTCATTACAATTTAAAGAAGCATCTTATAATATAGATATGGTAATAGTTAGATGGTAGTCTGTTGCAAGTGAGTCACTGAATGTTGCTCAATTTTATTACTACCAATCTATGGTGGATGCTATTACATTTTATAGTTCAAAATATAAAGCTCCTTCAATTAATGACTAGAGAGATAATCTTCTAAGGAGCTATATTAGTGAAATAAAAGGTTATTTGAGTAAAAGATGAATGACTTATGTTAGCTCAAAGTTTATATTTAACGATTTTTATGATAACTATATAATATTTCAAAATTCAAATTGGATTTATTTCCTTGTATAGATAACGGTATTTTTTAAAGGAAATAAAATTATAAGAAAATTACTTCCTTTTTTACAAGAACCTTTTTAGTAAACTTTCCTTATTAACATCCAAGAGGATCTTATCATTTTGAACAATTAGCTCCAAAATTTTTTGCTCCAACAGAGATGATATTAACAATACAAAGTCAACTCAGAATTAAGATGAAACAACGACTAATTGAAGAAATTGACTATTTAAAGATGAGCAATAACACTTGTGAATTAAGAACATACACAGACTTTCGAAACATTTGAGTAGCATCTATATTCTTGAGAGTCATATCATTCTTATATGCCTTAGAAAGTGAAATCACTTTATCAAGAGAGAAATGGTTATTTGAGAATTTGCTTTTGATTTTACATTTTTTTGAGCTTTTAGAGGCTTGATATACATTTTGAGTGTGGAAGGTTGGAGAACTTTAAAAAATATGTACTTGTGAGCTTGGAGAGCTTGTCAAATTTAATACTTATATTCTTATAGTGAAATACTCAAGTTGGATACTTTGGGACTGGACGTAAGCTTGATTATTAGTTGAACAAAGTAAAAATCTATTGTGTCATTCTTTCTCTCTTCCTAACCTTTATATTTTCGCGTTATAAGTTTGTGTTTTCAAAAGGCTCTTTTAGTTTTTCAATAGGTTCCTTTTGTTTTTATAAAGCAAGAGGTTATTTTCCCTTTAAGTGTCAACATGCTCCTATCAATTAATAGGTTTATTTCTATTTGAGCTCTAATAGGCTCCTATTGATTGACAAGCTCTTTTCTTTTTGAGCACGAATAAGATCCTTTCGATTAGACTTCTTTCGTATTTTAAATAACTAACATGATTCTTTCTTTTTGAACGTTAACAGGTTCCTTTTAAAATTTAATTGAACATTTCCATTTATCAACACATTTTGTTTAAGAAGGATTTTTAAAGATTTAAAATACTTTGCAAATTTTTTACACACAATTCACCCCCCTCTTGCGTGTATTTACTTTGTCAACTGGCCAACTTATGAGTGTTCAATCATGTAAAAGGTTGGACAAATAGAAAATAAGAGCTCATTATTAACTTTTTTAGTTTATTCTAGTAAGGAGATGATGTTTTTGAAGTTTATAGATGCACAAAATCTTTGATGTAAGTTGTGAATGGAATTTATGCCTAAAAACATCGTACAGTTTATTACTAACAATGATGTTGCTTGTAAAACAGCCAAAAAGAGATTGTAAAGTAGTTATAATTCTTTTTATTGGACTACTTGTACTGCATATTATATTGACTTGATGTTTGAAAATTAAGAAGATGTTATATACTTTCTTATCATTGATAAATCTGTGCAAAAGTGAGAAAAATGACTAAGTTCATTTATAATTATACGTGGGTTTTGAATTTGATGAGAAGAGATTTTACTAATGATAGGAATTTATATTATCTTATCATTAAAAGATTTATAAATGATTTCTTATGAATTTCTTATTTTGCTTAAATAAAGAAAGATTGAGGACAAATGCTCACAAGTAATAAATAGATAGTATCTTAGTATGACATGTCTAATGCTAAGATAGATGTTTCTAGGATTATACTTAAATATCATAAATTTTTGTGTCAAAGTTAGGTTATTATCTGAGTTTGTGAGTCTTTTATGAGAGTACTTATGATGAGAAGGCAACAATGAGTTACTTTTATGATACTAATAAGAGGGTGGAGGAGGCAAGCAAGGTTAATAAGAAAAAAGACCTTCTTTGTACAGATCTTATCTTGTAGTCATTAATAAAAGATGTAAAAAATAACTTTACGTTATATCATTTGTTCCTAGGATTTTTTTAATCTAAGTGTCTATTTAGATCAAGTTTTACAAAGAAAGCAAAAGTTAATAGGAAAATGCTATTTAACTATCACAATAATTATTTTACATGAAGAGATATAAGATCTCCTTAGCTTACAAATGGAGGCATACAACAATGCATGTTGTAATTTCAAAATGTCCATTCATAATATGCCAAAGAAACAAACTTAATTTAGGTACTTTTTCTTTCACTTTTGTTACTTATTTGAAATTAATCATCACTCATTTTATTTATAAAATTATTTTTTTGTCTTACAATTGTTTAGTGAGACCAATTTTAAAAGTGTAAAAGTTTGTAATTTAATTCTTAGTCAGTATGTGAGTATAATTGGATGTGAAAGAAATTAGAACACATTTAAATTCATTCATTCTAAAAACATGATTGGAACATAAGAGATTAAATGATTCGGTATTTATTTAATACAACTTGAAGTGAGAAACTGTATGTGATTCTTATGATTAAGTTGAATATAATTTTTTGTAATTTATTTTTATTTGGTTGTTATGACTTTTAATAAAAACAAATTTATAGATACAATTTATCTAAATCACATTGTTTTTTTTAGTAGATTGGATTTTGAGGCACCAAATTTTATAAATGAGAATGACTTGGAAGATAATCTTAAATGAAAAAGTATTACTATGTCATTCGATGCATTGAACTTGATGATGAGACTCCCCTAAATAATTAAAACTTTGTACCAAATATGTCAATGAATGAAGTTTCTAGTTTTTTATTTTATTCTTTTCATTTATTTTTACTTATATTTAATGTTTATGTTAAATTCTATATATACAATATAAATATAAAACTTTTAACTATAAGAATTTTTGTTTCAATTTTCACTTCTATTTTGTTATATTCTTTAACATGAACTCTTTTTGTTACGCTTATGGATTTATGTTATTCTTATTATATGGTGTTTAATGTAATTAATTAAAATATTTTAAATATTTTGTGTATAGAGTAATAATAATAGGAATAAAGAGATGATTATTATATCCATTTTATATTATTACAATTTTTCATAGCAAGTTGAAATAAGGTTAAATACTCTATAACACAGTATATTGAAGGTTATTTTGTAATGTTATAACATTTAATGACTATTTATAATCTTAAAATTACAAAAAATGACACTCAATATTGTCCCATATAAGTACCCTATTATACTAGAATTAATCTCGGTATCAAGTTTAATATGATATTCACAACATTGGTTAAGATAATGATATTTGATAAATAAAATTTTTTCTCAGGAATAATTATGTTGAATGGGAGGACAATCTATTAATGGCATAATAAATTAGTTGTATCTTAAATCGGAAGAGTAATATATAAATTCTAAATGCCTTTTGTGAAAGAGTTTTAAAAGATTCCTCTGCCAAAGGAGAATTCTTTATCAAATACATCTGGCATTTAACAACGTTTGATGGATAATACGTAGAGCTTTCATATACTAAAATGACACAAGTATCGGCACTCTCTTATTGTACATCTGTTTGCAATTGATTAATGGCTATCAGATGGCCAAATCTACACTGAATAGAAAAGATGACACAGGAAGCTTTACATTAGAAGTATGTTAATCCTAGTATGAGCAAATTTGCAAACTTCCTCGAAAGCGCAGAAAAAAATCAGAAAATGCAAGCAGAAACATCTTGAAAGGCGAGAGTCATTAATTAGCCACAAAAGATTCCGAAGGTAGGAGCTCATCCACAGGCTTACCAGAAAGACATTACAGTGCGCCTCCATAAAGAAGATCTTTTTGAGCCTGGGTATTTTGGTGTGAAATTGAGCAACCCAAACATCTCCTTCAAAGTCTCTGCCTGCTCTTCAAAACCAACCAGCTTTGCAACTAGATTGGCACTCTCAGAGATGTGGTCCATGTTGGTTGTGTTAGTCCATAAGAGATGGGTCAGCTGCAACCTTCTATGGTTTGAATTCAGATCAATTCCCCACTTCAAGAACAGGTTCTCTCTCTCTTCTCTAGAGAGCCTCTTCTCCATTTCCTTGCACAGCATCTGTCTCTCTTGATCCAGAGACCTCTTGCTGTTAAAGGAGGAAGCCTAGTAAGCTATCTTGATGTAGTGTGATATGCGTGATATTTAGGTCTGCAATGATGTACCTGGAAGAGAATGTCAGAATTCGTCCATCAAGCATGGTATGTTTTCCCTGCGAAAATGTTTCCTTCAGGAAGGATAGCCTCCTGAGCTCTACCTCCATATAAAATGAGTCTGCTGGGACACCTTTAAACAGCGAAAAGAAGTAGGTCCTGTGTATAAGTGAGACATTGCAAGCATCCCAAAGCTCAATAATTTCCCTCTGGAGCCTCTTGAACTCTGAAGACCACTTTGGAGCTCTTTCTGCTTCATCTGCTATTGGATCCAATCCAAGAGCTTTTACACTTCTTGTAGACATTACCGGAGAATTCGTTTTTGGTTCTTGTACCTACCGACCAAAAGATTCAGTATTAACATATTGACTGTCTAAATGATCAACCAAAGCACACATTGGGGCATAACGCACAAATACAAACCATCCCAACCCCAACCCCTTCCCACTCACCCAACAACAAATTAATAAAGTTGAAAGTGAGGTAATTATTCGGCTGATATTTTTACTATCACTTGTGGATTTGGTAGTGACATTAACTTATTTATGTCCATGGGCAAAGTATAGGGTATCAATTATATCTACGTCGACATATCAAAAGAAATCCATAAATAATTTATAAGAAACAAAAAGTAAGGAATTCATTCATTAATTCTCCTTTTGCATTTAAAAGACATAATATAAGCTATCACAAGAAAGATTTGGTGAAAGGGGAATTCACCGTTGGATGATCCATGTACATTACGTCTGCATCTGAGTTACTGACGCTGGTACTCTCCCAATCTGTTGGAGTTTCTGTGTTCTCGACTTTAAGATCATCGTATTCAGCACTGGGCACAGAAGCCTGAGAAACATTCCTTGGTACACTATTTACGTCAATACCATACTTCAGAGAAGAAAATTTTCTTTGATGGTCTTCAGGTCTCCCAACAAAATCTTTCTCATGGTGTATCGATGGTGTGCTATCATTCCTTTCGCCTTCCTCGAGCCACCATGTAGGCAAGTTATTCATAAGTCTCCCCTTGCAACTTCTACTTCTGATCAAGCTCAACCTTTTATAGATAGTTGTACCTTCTTCTACAAGGCATGGTGATAGTTTTTCTGGAGATGGTATGACAAAAGCAGAAGAGAAGTCGGTAAACCCCTTCTGTTCCTTCACCTGGGGGGATCCTACTTTAGTCTTTCTGTCTTCCTCAAAAATTTCCAATTCTGAGTAACCTTTCTTTAAGAGAGCAGATGGAAGATTAGAGTTTGCATATGCATCTGAGCTTGGATTCATCACTGTCACAGTTGCGCATCTGTTCATGCTCGACTCTTCCATCTCAATACACTTAACTTCCTTACAAAGATCGCCTGAAATATCATGGTTCTGTTCTTCATTATAGTCCTCATGCAGATCATTTTGACCAAAGCTAGTTGTTCTAATTGAAAGCTGTGGAGGGGAATTTGTTTGAGCAAACTTCTCCTCCATATCAGTTAAATTAATGTATTGCCCCTCAGAACTGCTACAACTGTGCACATCTGAGAACTGAGATACAGTCAAAGACCTACCACCATTGTCTATGATCCGGGGATCCTCTGAAACTGATGAATATGACAATGAGTTCTCAGATCTCCATGAATGACATACTCTAAGTTTAGGATAGTGACAATCTGCATCTGCCTGAAAAAGGACAAAAGAATCAATTGCATATGCAAGAATTTTGAGATGAATTTGCAAGTCCATGTCAAGATGGAATTCTCAAGTGAAAAATGAAAATTAAGGTGGATATCCTCACTGCTGAAGGTTTATCTTCTTTAGCTGCCACTAAGAGATCCTGAACCTGAGATTGAACACGATGCAATTGATGACTAAGTTCTCCAACTTCCTTCATTAGCTGCATATAGGGAAAATATTAAAATTGAAGGTTCAGACGACAAGAAAGCAGTTCACTTTGACACACAGCTAAACTGCTATCATACCTGTCTTAAACTGCTAATTCTGGGCAGCGTGCCCAGTAAGGATTCATATATTATCTTTATTTTTGTAGATTTTTGAATTGCATATATGCAACATATAAGTAAAATATGAAAGAGGTAAGTCTTTTAACTATACTCAAGAAAAGTTTGTTTTGATGCTCAATGAACTTGCCATCTTGCCAAACATTATGATGTGAGTTTCGTACAATTTCTTGCTAAAGCTAATATCATCATGAATGGGCCACTGCTTAAGAAATCTAATAGCTGTATAACTTCCATTTTAAGGTTCATGTCATCACCTTTTCAATCTGAAGGTCTTTCTTTCTTAACAAAGCGATGGAATCTGGTGCAACAGAATTCGATCCTGCACTTCTTAACTCGTTTTCCAATCTAGCCAATTCTCTTTGTAGTTGTTTCACCAAAGCTTTATCTGACATTACTATGTTGACCTGTGCGTTAGTTGAAACTTCCTTAGCACAACTGGCAAACAAGAGGGTATTTCTAGACTGCTCAACATGGGTTCGACCAGGGCTCATGGTACAAATGATGGCCGTCCTGGCATTGCCTCCCAAGGAAGACTGTAGGATGCGAGTCAGCTTTGAATCTCTAAAAGGAATATGTCCGTTTCTTCCTTTGCTGCATCCAATCAGAAATTTATTAGAAGCAGTTCCAACAATTAACTTCAAGCTGGGGCTGACTTCTGAAACTCTAAGGGAGGCAGGAGTTCATAGTCATAAGCAATGGTTGCAAGACAAAGTTAAGAAAACGGGCTTCAAGAAAGATAGTGCCAAGTTAAGATGGCGTCAACCATAACAATAATCCGGATATCTTTGCAAATTCACGCCTAAGCTAATCCTCAAGGGACATAGTTTCAAGCACAGATTTGTAGATACAGTGTAGATTTTTTGTGTATACTAGACGACATTCTTTTGAAACAGAAGAACATTAATTAAAGCTCACGTGAACAGCTTAAGTGAGTTCACAACTAATAAAAAATGCTCAAAATTTCAACTGATCAAATAAATTCATCAGAGGCTTTCACTTTACCAATTGCCTCTTGGTTTCGTTGTCAGAGAAGAAACAAAAGCAAAATAAAATAAGTCCTTGTGGTGAAAATTGGACAACTATAATATGTCCCTAGCCACTTATGTATCACAATACATATCCTTTGATGCGTCCAGCATGTGGCAAATTGACAAGGCATTCATTAGTGAGTCCACATTAACCATCATGGGGTCTCCATTAAGATGGAGTACAGAGATATGAGATCCAGTGTGTTTCACTGGCATACTGAAGAAGATTATCACTGAACTGTGGTAGAGTAATTATTTTTGCTAAATTACAACATTTCTTGTTGCGACACTGCAAAAAACTGTAAACTGCTCATTCAAGTATTAAGTCAAGTATTCATAGAGTTTCAAAATGCAACATAAGTGTTACAAACACAAAACTCTTAGTTTAACTTTAAATGCTTTAGCATATATCCCAGTAAAATGGTTGCTAGGCGGAGACCACTGACACAGTGATATGGATGCATTGTGGGAATGACCTACTACTTGCAAAGAGGAGTGTTTTATTAGGAGTCTATTAGAGGAGTATTTTATTTTTTGTAGGAGTTTTGTATTATAGTTATGTTAATAAAAACAGCTTGAATAGGAATCTTTCTAAGAGTCCTAAAACAGCTTGAACAGGAGTCTTTCTAGGAGTCCTAGTTTAGGTGGAACTTTTATGTTTCTTTGCCTATATAAGGCTATTACATTATGAAATAAAGTAAGAAAGAAGGTATCATAAAAATTAGCTAATTAGGAGTAGAATAATTTAGCCTAATCTCGTCAAGTCTTTGACAAGTTTTTCATCACCAAATATAGGTTCTTTAAGGAAGGGAACTAACGTAAATAAGGGGAAAGAGAATAGCTTTTTTGAGAATTGTCCTTGGATCCCAAGCACGGGCAAATAACACAGAGTCCTTAAGAAATGTTGAAATTTGAGAATTAAGAGACAGGAATAGTGGGCTAACCTTAACTTTCGGATAACACTCCCCAATGTCAATAAGCTACGATTTATGTGGCAACCTTCTTTCAACCTCGTGCCAGCTGATAATGTCTGGGACGCACGCTCACTTCCTGCTAAGTCAACAAAATTCTATCCGGCAAAATGATCAAAACAGCTGTTGAATCTATCATTTTACTAATTAAACCATTGATATCAACTCAATAAATCATACCACAGTGGCTATGAGGGTGCTTGATTTGTCATTGCCTAAGAACTCATGTGCAGAACTTTCAATTACCTGACATGCAAATACAATAAGAATACTGGTGATTTGAGAAATCATGATGAAATAACTAAATCTCACCAGCCTCAGGATCTGATGTGATCTAGAGCTTGTTTCATTTAAGGAAGTTTCGCCTATTTGTCTCTGAGCTGTAAAAATTTCCGGGGCTGGTTGAGCATGCAGTCACCAATCCTCTGGAGAACGCAAGAAAGTGTAAGGCTTAACGTACCTTCACATATAGATAGAAGTTCTCTAAAATGACTCCAGTCCCTTATAGTTTCCTCTGAGAGTTTCTCTACAACAGTTCCTTTCTGTTCACGTAGTTATTGTTAGATGTAATGGACTAAAACATTACTTCACCAAACGTAGAATGAGACTCGCCTCTGGATCATCAAGAAGTCGTAGAGGAGTTGTGTCCGTACTAAGGAGATC
This sequence comes from Erythroxylum reticulatum, assembly GCA_025504915.1. Taxonomy (NCBI): domain Eukaryota; kingdom Viridiplantae; phylum Streptophyta; class Magnoliopsida; order Malpighiales; family Erythroxylaceae; genus Erythroxylum; species Erythroxylum reticulatum. The sequence continues at coordinate 9,941,760 of JANSVA010000218.1, read as the reverse complement.
TCTAACAGATTCATTGTAGATCTCCATGGCAGAAAACTTCAAGACAAATTCTCTTTCCTTGTGCTAGAAAAATGAAAATACACGAGAGTTTGTCATCAATCAAGGGAAACAAAAGGAATACTAGACAAACTCTTGATTTAACATAACAAGGATAATAATTCCCCTACCTTCTCTATGTACTCGTATATGTCTGCTACAGTGTAATGAGTAATTCCACTCATTGTGAATGTCTTTCCGCTGCTGGTTTGTCCATACGCAAATACACTTGCTGAAAGAAATGTACCATTTAGACTGATGAAGTTTGAGAAATGTGGGTATAGAGGTGGAGCTCACAGTAAAGTCCAAGATACAAAACAAGTTAATAAAAGATATGTACTTACAATTTATACCCCTGACACCCGAAAGAACGACTTCTTTTGCTCCTTGATCATACACCTGCCTTGTGGAGCAATCAGGACTAAATACCCTGTCTACAGCCAAGAATTTTAACAAAGAAAAGAATGGAACAAAATCAAAGGGAAGTTAACATAACAGATAACCCAGATCAGAAAATAGACCAGAAAGAGAAAAAAAGAAAATAGGTTCCTCAGATTTGTAACAACTTCCAGAAGAAGTTGCTCATGAAGAGAGTAAATTATGCACCGTTAAAGTTGAAAATGTAGAACGTGGCAGCCACATCAATCTTGTCAGTATTGACAGATTGAACTTTGGCAAATCTTGATACGGAATGATCACTTGAAATGTGATTGGCAAAGAAAAAAAGTAAAAAGGAGATATAATATTAAAAAGGAAAACTTTCTTACCAAAGCTATAAGCAGTTGGATACATGGACCTCTCTGAAACTGAAAGATTGTTCCTATATATGATAGTGGTATCATTGATACATTCCCAATCAGACACATCATTTTTGGCAACTTCCTTCGCACTCAAAGGTCGTAGACGAACTGAAACAAGAATTTTCTCCACGTCTCCTGTTGCCCCCTGCATTGGCTCCTCCACATAAGCGGCTTCCCTTTCTCACCTGCTCTCCAAACAAGACTGGAGAATATCCCACGTACAAGGAAGTCAAGTCATCCTCATATGGACCATAAATACATGATAAATACTTTCTCTTTAATTTCCAGTTAATGCTTTGTGGTCGAGATTTCATAATAAAACAAGTATGTTGGTGTCCCAGAAGACACAAGGGCCGATAAACCATAACACCCACAATCATCTAACATCAACAAACTAATCATGTGTTAGTGCTAAATTCACGGACACAGAGCACAGTTCTTGCCCAGAATATCCTTATCCACCAATTCTGAATATTAAACTTGAAAAAAGAACAGGATCAGGATTCATGACCAAGTACATATGACAATTCATAACCAAGGAATCGCCATTCAAAGAGAGGGTGACTTGTCTAATTACGTAAGCTAATTTGGAGTTATACTAAAATGGTCCAAACTAACAGTCTACAAAGAATTATTCACATGTTAACCTTGCAACATTTCCAAATAAAAATTATCTCAACCCCGAAAACGAAACAGCTTTCTTCTATTAATTTTTTTTTTCTTTCTTGAGCTTGGGAGTTGAGAATTCACTACAATCTCTTTTAAGGAATGCTTACGACCTGCACAAGAAGCTCCACTACCTCCATGCGCATAAACCCCTAACTGAAAAGTTGTAATTTGGCTGTTTCGGTTCCGTTTTAAGTTTTCGAAAGCAGATCTATGAACAACAATACAAAATCATGGTTGACCCCAAGAATAGAATTCTAGAGAAACAACATCCAGAATCTTCTGAATTCAATCCATTTCTTTCTCAAACTTTATTAACCGAAAATTTAGTTCATTATCGAACTAAAATGTATAATAACAGATCCTTGCATGCAACGAAACAAGCAATAATGCATTCCTTCCACATTATCTGTTTGGACACCGAGAAGCTCTTAGAAACAAAAAGTTATAATAGAACGTAAGATTCTGTCACCTCTTCCACTCCCGATCTCGTCTTCAACAAAATATATATCAAAACAACCGATCGAGCAGCGGTTTACAGAGGAATAGAGAATTGGAGAGAATGCAAAGTATAGCGTTCTCTCTCTTCTCTCCGGGTCACCTCTTGGCTTACATGCAGGCAAGACACGTCGTTTTGGAGCATATTGGTTGTTGCAACGAGAAATAAGCAAATATGAAGGGAAAAGAGCTATATTTGAGTAGTTATGGCATCCATTAGTGTTGGCCGCCCAGTAGCTTTCTTTAAGCTACCCTGTTAATTATTTGTATTATTGTTGTTAATTACTATCATTAGCCTCCGATTTAAAACTGCCCGCGCTTTTAAGTTATTTGACCGTTGCTGATATTTGTCTCTTCTGCCTATTTTTACAACACTCGCCCTCATTTTAATCATCTACCCACCAAATTAGCTACCATAACGCTAAAGCTTATTGATCATTTGATGCTAATTATGAATCTTAACGAACACCATCCTAACATAAACAAACTAGAATTTTGATTTTTTAGGGGTATTATAATGGAACTTTTTTTATTATTTAAAGGTTTTATTAAAAAAATTTAAACTTTGGTCAATTTTATAATTATAGTCTGAACTTTAAAAAATAATAATAAAATGTCCAAAATTTCAATTTTTTTCAATTCTAGTAGGGCATAAGTGTCACTATTATCTTTGTTGACTTGGCAGTGTTACTTGTCTAGGAACCCTAATTAATAAGACACGTCGGCCTTAATTAACAAAAGTGACTTAGATTAATGAAATGGCTTCTTTTTATAACATAACTAAAACATCATTTCAACATGATTAAATCCCTATATTTGTCAATGCCTCCTCCTAGATGTAGACACCGTCATTTCTCTATTCCACAATTGTCGTTTAATCCCTCGTTAATACCAACTCATCATTTTGGTTTTGTATCATTGTCATACCAGTTTTCTTGCACACAAAATGTACTGGACTAACCCATTTACTAACCAAGATTGGATAGAATGTACTTGCATCCAAAAGTTCTACAATATCTTTCATTACCACATCTTTCATTGTTGGATTGAGTCCTCTTTAGGGCTCCTATGTTGGTTTAGCATTCTCTTCTAAAAGAATCATGTGCATGCAAATTGTCGGGCTAATGACTTTTATGTCACTAAAGTCCAACCAATTGAAGTTTTGTACTCTTTAAGTGGTGTTACTTGTTTTTCATCTTGCCCTGTAGTCAACATTTTT
>JANSVA010000218.1:9925988-9938441 GCA_025504915.1 Erythroxylum reticulatum | reverse complement strand
ATATACTAATATGCACGACCTCAGGAATAGTAGACAACTTAACAAGGGAGAGTCGGACCTGAGCATAGGCATTGGAGGAGGCCTCAATTTTATCTTTATAGCCTGCAAAATAAAAGGTATCATTTTCATGTGAGTTATAGTAAGTTCACAATTTAAAGTTTTCAAAGCTAATAATGATTCTACAACTTTACAAGTTTCATCAACTTGCTCGTTCACTTCTAGTTTAGCATTAAACTTCGACTCATCATCAAAACTTTCTTCTTTAAAAATATCCTACACAAATAAATGTACAATATTTATATGATCAGTGGATTGAAAATCATTAGAGCAATTCATTGCTTCAAAAATATTGAACTTTAATATCTCAACATCAAACTTAACGGAAAGAGTACCCTTATCTACATTGTTTTTTTCTTAGTTGTCTTCATAAATGACCTTCCTAATAAAATCGAAGTTAAAATTTCAACGCCATCTTCATCCATCCTCAAGATGTAAAAATCCATAAGGAATGAAAAACCGTTAACTTTGACTAAAACAACTCAATAATATTAATAGTATGCACATAAAAATGATCAGCTAGTTAAATAATCACAATAGTTTCTTGCAAAAAATTCAGATTAGAGCTCGGTAAATTGATTGTGGCGTGACTTTAATAGATGCACATAAGTCTAGCATGGCACGCTCAATTTTCTTACCATTAATAACACATGGAAGTGTAAACATATATGGATCTTTCCATTTTTTTAGTAATTTTCTATTTATCGTAGCTAACACATTCTTACTTAAAATTATTCTCTCCTTATCCTTCAACTTCCTTTTATTTGTGTATAGTTCTTTCAAAAACTTTACATATTTCAAAATTTGCTTAACAACGCGTGTCGAGTGCACTGTAAACTTACCTAACTGTGCACATTAAAATTTGTAGTTATGGTGAGTAGGAATTGAATCCACAGGAAATTTTTGGTTAATTTCTGTAACAAAACTAATTGAAGCAAGGAAAATATAAAAGGGGTTTTGGATTTTAATCAATTTAGAAAATAAAATCAAAGTAAACTATCGAAATCAAATTAAAATAAGCAATAAAAAATGATTAATGTGTCAAATATGAGTAAGGTCCAGTTTTAGGGTCAATCTCGAGCTAAATATGATCAAGTATATTTCATCATCTTAACGTCTTTACAACTCTCTTCAGACTATCGATCTGAGACTAATAAAATGCTCTCCTAATCTTAGTTTTTTTTAAAGTTTTGTTTAATCAAGATACGTTTATTAATTAAACCTAACTACCAAATAACCTAGGATATAATCTCTATATTTAATTTGGCAGCCACGTTATGAAATAGAAAACGATCTATATAAGTAGTAACCTCATACGTTCAGGTTATCTAAACTAAGTTATGTTGTTCCTAACGACACGAGATCATTAGATACTACTTATAAACATCAAAAGTAACGATTACAGATTGCATTCAATGTTTTAGCAATAGGTTCGAAATAGAACAATCAAAATAACGTATTAAGATCATTCATCCCAAAACTCGATGAAATCAACACCAACACAATAATCTAAAAAGAAATTACAACCTTAAAATAATAAAAATAGCTTAACCTTGACTTAACGTCGATATTCGCATTGAACTAGGGTTGGGAAGCTAGCATTCCATCTTCATTTTTATGCTCTAAGAATCAGCATTTGTAGCATCCATTGGTGTTGAAAACTGAAGAGAGAATGGAGTAAAATAGCTGTTGTTCCAGCTGCAGCTGTCTCGATATTCTCCTTGAAATTCCAAGAGAAAATGTTGAAGAACCTATTGCCCACACTCCTCTCTTTTGCTCTAGTCAGCCTTCACGCATGCATATTGGACAACTGAAGAATACCAAATGAAGAAGCTCTTAGTTCATGTAACCACCAAATACCCCTTGAGAGGATATACAGATGTCACACAAAGCATATCTAAGTCATACCAAATTATTCCAAAACTTCTTTAAAAGAAACTCAAACAAACATACAATACATTTCATTATAGGTTGAGTTAAAAAACAAAATACATCATACACATTGTACTTTTCAAAATACATGCCTTAACTTCTAAATCCATCCTGAATTAAGGTTATTACAAACTATATACATAAAAATACAAAATATCTTATCATATTATGTACAACCCAATAACAAGCTGAACATTTTCTAAAACAAAACACATCCTTCTTTGTCCACTACAGTTGTCTTTATCCCAGTCTTAAAGCTTCTTATCAGAACCATTGTGCTAAGCATAAAACTTAGTGGGAAATAACTAAACAAGATATAAAATGGTGATTGTTTTTAACAGTTGACTAGCATTCACATGTACTAAATTAGATTATATCATAAGCAATCTGTAATTATTCAAATTAAAGAGTAATTAGACCATTAAAAGCGTCAAAACAAAATATTCTTGCATCAGAACAAATTATATAAGTATCAGAACATAATATCCTTACTTCAAAACATGACTTAAAAGTCTCAGAATAGGATATAATTGTGTCAAAACAGAATATAACCTGTATTAGATCAAGGCATAACTTATATTAGATCAAAACTTACCTTGTTTCAGAACTAAACATATATTTGAACACAAAACATATTAAACTGTTAGTCATTTTTCACAAAAGTGGGTAACAGGACCAGAATAGGGGATACCAATAATTGGAATCAACAGAAACAGAAGAGACTTAAGTCTCTGAATCAGAAGACACTGTAGTGTCTAAGAACAAAGGACACCGTAGTGTCAAAATACAGAAGACATCGAAGTGTCTAAGAATAAGAGCAGTAGCAGACCCTTCTAGGCATGCTTATTTACCCATGAATAGGACTTGGTAGTTTTAAAACAAATCATTTTGAATTTCAGAATCACAGGTAAAAGATGTAGTGCATAACACATGACTTTATTCCATCCTGCTCAAATTGAACATGTTCATTCACATTTGATCAAACTTAACATGTCTTATAAATGTAAACATTTACGATAATGCACCAATGAATACATTAAATAATTACACTTTATATGTATTCACACAAGTTCCCCATTCACTAGCATTCATAACTAACACATTGCTCATATCCTTTAGATCACATTTGTTTTTATAAGAACACATTTATCCTTTGAACAAATCATACATTCTAATATTAGATACTTTGATATCAAACAACATCTTCCTTAAGTTATTACCTCAATTAACAAATAAAAACTTATTCAACCTTTAATCAATTAATCTAACATCAAACTAAGTTCATTTCCATCCTTAATTAAGTTCAAATACACCATTATAAATTATCTTAACCTTATGTGGTTCAATAATTGCACAAAATAGAAATTTTCATGTCATAACCTTGCCCACGATCGTGGGGTACCTTCCTATGATCGTGATAGAAGCTAATTCATCTACCCACAACCATGGGATGAGAGCCACAATTGTGGACCCAATTTCCTGCGATTTTTTAGGTTTAAACTCCTTCATTCCAAACCTTAACGCTTTCATCAAAGTCCATTCATTTCACCTCAATTCTACCTTACTTATGCTTCAATTCCTCATCCAATTCATGTCCAAATCCAAATAAAATATATTCATTTGGTAGCTCAGAAATCATAGACTTTCATGCATCAAAACCAAAACATAATTTGGCATAAAAATCTCACTTTTCCAGCACTCATTTATCACCATCATAACATATGTTCTATGCCAATTCAATCATTATAGAACTTATGTTAATACATGCTATCAAGTTCAGAATTCCTTTACCTATTTAACTTCAAATTCCAACTCTAAAGAACAAGCCAACTAGCCTTCCAACCAACAAACACAACTCTAAAATCCAAGTGAAACTAGGATGATCTTTACACTAAGAAGATAGTAGCACAAAAGATCACAAAGTCTAACTTCCTTGAGGCAACATCTTGATGTGGTAATCAAGCACAACATAAGCCAAATACACAAGAATGAAAGAGCATGGTGTTTTGGTGGTGAATGAATAAGGAGAAGAACAATGACTAGTAGAAACACTTTTGCCTTAGCTGGAATCATTTGATGCTAGGTGTCACTCCACAACATGGAATATGTCTCCATTGTATGCATCCCATTTGTCCACTCCTCAAGCTGCCAAATGTCACAATCCTGTCAAGCCATTTGTCATTTAATCAATGCTGTGAAATGTCATTCAAGTATACTGCCATTTATCCCTTATTTACTTATGCCAAATGTCACTAAATGTATAGGCTTAGTCACCCTAATTTCCATGTACCAACTTATCTTGCCACTTGACAATTATTCTTATCCAAATATACATTTTAATACATCAATTTTCTAATGGTAACAATTAATTCCAAGTTACTAATCATAGTTTAATGGACCACAGATTCAAGGCATATGTAATTTTCAATCATATCACACACACCTTCATAGACATGTAATATTTCTACTAGGGTATAATCTGAGGCCTTACAATATAGCTGCCTCCACCCTTACTCACGTCTTGTTTTAGCTCACCTTTGATTCTCACCTTAACCAGCATCCATACTCCTCGTTCTATTCTCCAAATGCAGCAGCCAACACACACTTTGTAACATACCACTCTCATAGAGCATATACCTGACATACTAGAGTATATCCGAGCACATACCCTATGAGAATGGCACGTTAGAGCAAACACATTATCTTATTTATGGCATCACACATATCATAAGATCTTCAAAAGATCAAGCATTCTCATTTCATTCATAAACATAACATTCATTGTGTCATTACAATTCATAACTAATGTATAAACATTACATATTATATGAGAGTTTATAATTCCATACAAAATGTTCAACATGGAATGGGACGTTAGACCAAAATACTCTAGTTAGACTCATCAAAATTAGCTGACCAGACCTTTGAACCATTTTGTCCCTATAACACACGTACTATACTTTTACTAGACTACCTTAGAAGCTAGCTCTCCTTTGTACCTGAAAATTAACATTGCAATTTTGATGAGTTGGCAAACTCAGTGAGTGAACCATCATCGATGTGCCCACTCAAGTCAAAACACAAACACCACAAGAATATAACCAAATTTAACAAATATATCACATTATTCCATACTTGTACACCACATCACTTTTCATCACATTTTAACAAATACATCTTGTACACAAACATTACATATCACTATATTTGAACAATTCAATAATTCATTGCAATCCTTCATACTGTCAAATCACAATAAGTACAACTTATATATAACCATTGCATAACACTATTTCAAAGAAATTCAATAATTCATTTCAATCATCCATATGATATATATCAAGTAGCATATGCAAATGCATATGTGACTCCATTCATTTTTACTTTGATATGACTAAGTGCTTATTTGCTGTCCCGTACCCATTATTTATACCAGACTCATTTCATTTACTATCCTGTGCCTATTGTGGAGACTGAGCTCATTAATAACTAAGCCTATGGATCTTTGTGCACATCCTAAGCTTTAAGCTCTATCTCACGTTGGTCACTCCGGCCACAACTCCTTTATCTGATCATGCATTTCAATATGATGGAATGCATCAACTCACATATTATGCTATCATTGCCTTTCATTCAATGTGCTCAATCATTTATCACATTCTTTGGATCTAAGTCCGACATTCATCATTCAGTTGACTACACATTTTCCATATTCACATACAAACAGAAAGCACTTTTAATACAACCTTGAATGTCAAACCCCTTAGACCAACAATGTCCAGAATCATAACAATCATATACATAGCAATTTAATAATTGAAAGTCAATCTAAATAATTTAATCTTAGTAAGAAGACATCTAGGTTAACTCACAATATGCTCCAATTAAGCTATTGCCTTGATGACTCGGTAATGTCTGGATGCTGACGATCAATTTGTGCTTTTTTAATCATACAATACACATATAATTCACATATTACTAAGTTGATCAATCACATAATTATTCAACCATGCACATATATATGTGTCATGTCTAATACATGCTCAATTGACTTTTCCTAAGTATGTATCCTTAATGACAAGTCTTAATCATTCAAATATTATAGCTTGTACATAACTTGTTTGCAATTATGTTATGCCTTATGTAAGTTTGATTTCTCTAAATTTATCATTCATACATTCACCAATCCTTTTCTAACATTATATTCATACAATTTTCTCAATTCTCATTCATTCATACCTAATTCACATTACTTGTATCTTTTAAATCACATTTGCATTCATGAAAACACTTTTATACCCTTAACAACTCATAAATTCCAGATTTAAGTACGTTGATATCAAGATAATCCATTCATTGAGTTATCACATCAATTAACATCCTAGACTTATCAAACGCTTAACCAATTAATCCAACATTAAACTAGGTTCATTTTTAGCTCCAATTACGTCCAAATGCACCAAAGTAAAGTGACTTATCCTTAGTTGGTTCAACAATCACATAAAATAGAGTTCACAGCAGTGCTCGCGATCATGGGATACCTTCCCATGATTGTAGGATGAGTGACCTAAAAGTTTCCTATCCATTCTCCTTCAATTCTTTCCAAATTTTCAAATCTTCATACCAAATTCAAAGCACCTTCATTATAGTCCACTAATTATACGTCAATTATACTTCAATTCCTCATCAATTTTCATCTCCAATTCAACCCAAAATTATCCAATTGACAACTCATAAACTATCTATCTTTCATATATCAAAAACTAAAACAAAAATTATCATTTACTATCATACATGTAGTCTTAGGGTTTTTTTTTTCCCCAAATTCAAGAACACTTTACTAGCACCTTTCTTTAGCATAAATTCACCTTCATTAAAATTCAAATCTCAATCTAAATCATCCATATAATAACCTTTAACCTACTGCTCTTATACATCAAAAACAAAATAAATAGTAACCAATTCATCCATTAATTTCCAACACAATCTCATCATCAATACCTCATATAATTCATCCCTATTCATTCATCATAAGATTTCTATCACACATACTTGTTTAGCTCTAGCTCCACCTCAACCAACAAGCTATCCTAGCCCTCCAAGCTTGCAAGAAAATTTCTAAGAATAACGTAGGAACAGAAATGGTTGTAGCAACAAGATGAAGACAACAGAATATTAGAGTGGTAAAGTGTAGAATTTTGGGGAACACTCAAAGTTGTGAGGGTTGAGTGTGTATGTCAGCAGTGAGGAAGGAAGAAGATGATAACATGTAATAAAAACAAGAGAAAAGATGGTCATTCATATGTGTGTGTGTCATGGATGTAGGTATGTGGCAAAGGTTGAGACGCTTGGCATTTAAAGGAATAAGTTACATGTCTTCTTTTACAAGTTACCAATTGTCACTCCATAACTACCCCATTTGTCATATAGTTTCCTAAGCCACTTGCCACCCAATTACCTAAGCCATTTGTCTCTCAATCCTACTGCTACGTGTCACTTATTTCTACTAACATGTTTCAACTTGTCTTGCCACTTGACATTTTTCCTAGTCCAAATGTACATATTAATTCATTAATCTCCCAATTGTAAAATTACTAATTGTAATCCATTAAACCAAAATTCAAGACATAAACAATACACAATCATATCATAACCATTTTAAACTTTTCATAACCTGAAATATATCAATTGAGTGCATATACTATCCTTGCAAAGTTTCTAAATCATGATTCATATGTGTATGCGAATATTATGCACGTAATGAAATGCATTTTATAAATTCTCAATGATATTACTTATGTGCAATAGTCTAAGGCTCTAACCCTTAGTATGGAAACTAACTATTACAATTCTCCCTCCTTAGGAAGAAATTTCGTCCTCAAAATTCTTGCCTGATTGATCAAATAAATGGGGGTACTGATTGCTCATGTTCTCTCAGTTTCCCATATGGCTTCTTCCCTCAAATGATTCCTCCAAAGGACTTTAACCAACGGTTTCACTTAGTTTCTCAATTGTTTAGTCTAATAACCCACTATTTAACCAGTTCCTCAACATAACTTAAATTACTTGCAATTTTAACTTCCTGTACTGGTAACACATATGTTGTATCTGACTGACATCTCTTGAGCATACTAACATGAAACATATTATGGATCTGGGTCATCTCTAGTGGTAATGCTAACTTATAAGCTAATGGTTCTATTCTCTTAGTAATCTCATAAGGACCAATATATCTAGGGCTCAATTTTGCCCTTTTACCTAATCTTAGCACTCTTTGTTAAGGTAACACTCGCAAGAACACCTTATCTCCCACCTAATATTCCATATCTCTCTGGTTCTGATCTGCATAACTCTTTTGTCTATCTTGTGCTGCCTTAATGCTACTACGGATCAGTTTTACCTTATCCATAATGTCTTGAATCAACTTTGGGCCTTCAACAATCCTTAGGCCTTCCTTGTTCCAGTACAGAGGTGATCAACACTTTCTACCATATAATGCTTATATGGAGTCATGACAATACTACTGTGATAGTGATTGTTATATGCAAATTTAATGAGAGTAACATGTTCATCCTACTCTTCTTGAAACTCCAAAACATAAGCTCTGAGCATATCCTCAACAGTCTTAATAGTCATCTCACTTTGTCTATCTGTCTGAGGATAAAATGTTATAATAAAATTCAACTTCGTACCCAATGCCGTTTATAAACTATCCTAAAATCTAGAGATAAATCTGGGATTCTGGTCTGATACAATAGACACTTGGACTCCATATAATCTCACTATTTCATTAATATATCTCCGAGCTAACCAATCTAATTTATTTTTCTCTCTCATAGGTAGGAAATGAGCTGATTTTGTCAATTTTCGACAATAATTGATATGGCATCATGTTGCCTCAGAGTTCTCGATAGACCCATAATAAAATCCATTATGATTATCTCCCATTTCCATTGTGAAATAGGTAATCACTGTAACTTTTTGACTAGAGCTTAATGCTCAACCTTAACCTGCTGGCATGTCAAACATTTAACAAGATATTGAACCACTCGCTTCTTCATTCTTGGCCACCAAAAATGTTGTTTTAGAGTACTATACATCTTGGTAGTAACAGGATGCATATCATAAGCTATCATGTGCACTTCCTCCAAAATCTCTTTTCTCAAATCATCAACATCAGGTACATGTAATCTCTGCTTTAACCATAAGGTATCATCTCTCAACTAAAATTCATAACTCGGATTCTGTTTCAACTTCTCTATAAGCTTCACTAGTTCTGGATCCTTGCTTTGAGCTTTTCTAATCCTTTCATGCAATACTGGTCTAAATTTCAATGTAGCTATCAATGCTTCATTCTGCCCTAAATTCAGCTCAACATTCAATGCTCTTAGTTGAACAAGATATGGTAAACTTGATGTCTAAATTTGTGCCGCACTGTTATTAGATTTCCTATTTAAGGCATCAGCTATAACATTAGCTTTACCATGATAGTATTCAATCGTACAATCATAATCCTTAAGCAATTCAATCCACTGTCGTCGTCTCATATTCAACTTTTTCTAACTCTATAAATTTCTCACTCTTCTATGATCTGTAAATATCTGAAATGTCTCACCATATAAATAATGTCTCTAAATTTTCAAGGTAAACATCACTGCAGCAAGCTCTATATCATTAACCGAATAGTTAAACTCATGAGTTCTTAATTGTCTCAAAGCATATGCTACCACTTTACCATATTGCATCAAAACACACCCCAACCTTTGGTGTGAAGCATCGCTGTATATAATATAACCCCCAGATCTAGATGGAATAGTTAACACCAGTATTATAGTCAATAGGTATTTTAATTCCTCAAAACTATTCTGACATTCATCAGTCCATCTGAAAGGTACATTCTTCCTCAAAAGCTTTATCAAAGGGGCTGTGATTAGTGAAAACCCCTTAACGAACCTTTTGTAATAACTAACTAATCCAAGAAAACTCTGAATCTTAGACATGTTTCTTAGCGTTTCCAAATTTATTACTACATCAACTTTCTTTGGGTCTACCTATATGCCCTGTCTAGATACTATACTACATAACCCAAGAACACCATTTGATCAAACCAAAATTCACACTTACTGAACTTGACATACAATTGCTTCTTTCTCATTATTTGTAAAACTAATCTCAGGTGCTAAGAATGCTCCTCTCTATTCTTCAAATACAACAAAATATCATCTATGAATCATCATCATCATCCAGTCTGAAGTCCCGCAATGAAGCGGGGTTTGGGGAGGTCTAATAGTACATAGTCTTACCCCTACATAATAGAGAGGCTATTTTTGGTATACCCACATATAAATGAGATAATATAAGAGTGATGCAGGTTACAGAGAGAAAAGATAAAACTAGCACGGTAAATTATTAATTAAATAAAAATTACACTAAGTACATAAATAAGTAAAAATACAGTGTATACCAGATGGAGTCTAGATCCGCAAGTATCTAATAAGCTGTAAAGACCGACTCACCTCGTTTCTAGTTACTTTAGGAGTCCTTGTTCATATTCCCTAAAGGTATGTCAATCCTACTGTCCCTATAATCTACATGCCATGAGTCCCATCTCTAAATAACTACTCTACTATATTGGCAAACTTTAAAGGTTAATCCCTAAACCTTATCCGATCATGCTATACTCTTCTATTTCTAGCCACTATCTCATTAAGGTCTAACTCAGAGAAATCTTTCTTGATCACTTCCTTCCGTCTTATAAGGCCTCCCCCTTCTCCTCTTGTATTCATTAAAGGTTATACTCTTACAACTTCGCGTCGGAGCATTAGAGGGCCTCCTATACACATGCTTAAAACACTTAAGTCTAGTCTCTCTCAACTTGTCGGCCACACTAGCCACCTGTAATCTATCTCTCACCACATGGTTTCGGACCCTATCTCTTTTGGTAATGTCACACATCCATCGAAGCATACTCATTTTGCTACCAACATCTGTCTTATATTTCGATGTTTGGCAAGCCAACACTATGCCCCTTATAACATAGTTGGACAGATCACCATTTTATAAAACTTCCCCTTGAGTTTTACAGGAATCTTTTTATCACATAAAACCCCTAATGTACTTATTGAAGTAAATCACACGTTAATATAGAATTCACGTACAATATACGAGATACACAAGAAGGAGGGTTGAATTGTGTATTCTTTCTGTGAATACAAAAACTTGAATATATCTTGTTAAGAACTTTTCCAACTATTAAAAGAATACCACAAAAGTTATGCAAAAATAGTTATGTATTTAAATCGCAAATAACTTCTATATACCTGTCTAAAAATAAAATAAAATAAAGTGAAAGGTTAGAAGATAAACGTTGCGATTTTTATCCTAGTTTACCCCAAACTATGGGCTACATCCAGTCCTCAGAGTTTTTCTGAGATTTCACTATACTTCAAAAATTTTACAAGTATTCTTTCTTCCCTTCCAGAGCCTCTTTAGGTCTCTTACATAAAGTATTCTTTCTATTATCTTAGATTCTCCAGGCTCTTAGCCTTTTCTTTCTCTCACTAGAAAGATATTGTGAGCTTTTTGTTACAGTAGAGTTTACTCTCTTGTATCGCACTTTTGAATACATAATTTTTCTTTTTAAGTAAACACTTGAAAGCTCAAAAAGATTGTTCAGTCTTCGACTACGACTAGTATTTACAGCCTAAGTCTCCAACTGCTTCTTGATTCTTGATAACTGCTTCTTGCTTCTTGTAGAACTCGTTATTCAGTTGAGTTCTATAACTAAGTCCAACGGACTAACTATCTGACATACTAGAGCATCTTCATCTTTGTATCGTCTGTGTTTTCCTTTTCTTTTTTGTTTTTCACTTCTTCTGTGTTCTGCACTTCTTATGTGTTCTCCACTTCTTCTGTGTTTTCACTTCTTCTGTGTTTTCTGCTTCTTCTGTGTTTTCTGTTTCTTCTGTGTTTTTCACTTCTTCTGTGCTTTGCACTTCTTTTGTATTTTCCACTTCTTCTGCGTTTTCCGCTTCTTTTGTGTTTTCACTTCTTCTGTGTTTTTACTTATTCTGTGTTTTCAGTTTCTTCTGTTTTTTCACTTCTTCTATGTTTTCCACTTTTTCTGTGTTTTCCGCTTCTTCTGTGTTTATTTGCACACTTAACATACTTATCAAAATAGCTTATTTATTTTTGATATTATTATTATTTGATTGTCACCAAAATTAATACTCGTGAAGTCCTCTTGACTTAATAATCTCCCCCTTTTTGATGATAACAAATAATCATAAGTTTAGTGTAGCGCCCCCTTACCGCAGGGTACACACCGGGACGCCTACAGGTCATTCCGGTACATATCTTACGAGAAGGGCGAGCTACGAACGATCATTATTTCACTTCACATGGCATCATAATAAAACATCAATATAAAAATCACTACCTTTTGAAACCATAATTTGTTTCCTC
>JANSVA010000218.1:9907946-9925888 GCA_025504915.1 Erythroxylum reticulatum | reverse complement strand
CACACTTATCAAAATAGTTCATTTATTTCTAATATTATTATTATTTGATTGTCACCAAAATTAATAACCGTGAAGTCTTCTTGACTTAACACTTCTCCATTTGGTCCGTCCGGATCTAACACGTTGTACTAAATAGGCATCAATATTACCATCACTCTGAATGATGGAACCGAGATATTTAAAACACGAACTTTGTGGTATGACGTTAGCATCAATTGTTAACGCCGCCTTATGTACCCTCTGGTTTCCTGAAAAGTTGTATTATAAATATTTCATCTTAGACCTGCTCATTCTAAAACCTTTCGAGTCTAATGTATCTCTCCAATGTTCTAGCTTGGAATTGACCCCCTCCCTGGTCTCATCCACTAGGACAATATCATCAGCAAATAACATACACCAAGGTACCTCTCTTTGTATATGTTTGGTAATTTATCTAACACTAGCGTGAACAGAAAAGGGCTTAAAGCAAAACCTTAATGTAGTCCAACACTAATAGAAAATGTTTCTGTGTTGCCTCCTGGTCTCATCCACTAGGACAATATCTTCAGCAAATAACATACACCAAGGTGCCTCTCTTTGTATATGTTTAGTAAGTTCATCTAACATTAGTGTGAACAGAAAAGGACTTAAAGCAGAACCTTAATGTAGTACAACACTGATAGAAAATGCTTCCGTGTCACCTCCTATTGTCCTTATGCTCGTCATTGCTCCTTCATACATATCACTAATTACTTTAATATAGGTCATAGGAATGTCATTTGCCTCCAAACACCTCCATTGGAGTTCTCTAAGAATCATGTTATACACCTTCTCTGAATCAATAAAAACTATATGCAAATCCCGTTTTTGCTCCATGTAGCATTCCATGAGTCTACGAAGTAGATGCATTTTTTTGTCGTGGACCTACTAGGCATAAACCCAAATTAGTTGGCCAACATAGAAGCAGCTCTCCAAATCCTTTTTTCAATTACCTTCTCCCACAGCTTCATGGTGTGACTTAGTAGTTTGATGCCTCTATAGTTGTGACAATGTTGGATGTCTCCTTTGCCCTTGTATAAGGGGATTAACCTACTCAATCTCCATTCATTCGGCATTTTGGCTATCACTAGGATCACACTAAAAAGTTGGACTAATCACTCAATACTGACAACTCCTATTCGCTTCCATACCTCTATAGAGATCTCGTCCAGCCCTATAGCCCTTCTGCTCCTTATCCCTCTCATAACCTTTGTAATTTCATCCCTCGTGACCCATTCCCAAATGTATCTAGTAAGGACATGCCCCGATATGAAGGGTTCGCCTAACTCTATGTCGCCCACTATCTCTACGTTAAAATGGCCATAGAAGTATCTCTTCCGTTGCCTCTTAATGGCTTGGGCCTCTATGAGTACCTGCCCTGCTTCATCGCGTATACAGTAAACTTGGTTGAAATCATTCGTACTACGTGCCCTATCTCGTGCTAGCTTGAAATTTTTTTTTCCCTTTAACATATCCAAGTCCCTATACATAGTCTCATATACTTCTCCTCTAGCCACTGAGATAATTTTCTTTGCCTTCTGTTTTGCCAATCTATACCGTACTCTATTGATTTCCTGCTCCGCCTCTGTTGTACTTGCCAGAAGATCTTTAAAAGCTCTCCTTTTCACCTTAATTGTCCCTTGAACCTCGCCCGACCACCACCAAGACTCCATCCGCCCTCCCCCTTCCCTTTAGATATCCCTTTGGATACCCCTAGGTGTTTTGTGGCAGTAGCCCAGACAACGGAGGTTACACCCTCCCACATCTGATTTACTTCTCCACTCACCGACCATATTGAATTAGCCCGAACTTAAGTCCTAAATTGTTCCACCTTGTCCCTTTTCAGCCTCCACCACCTAATTTTACGACAATGCGTGGTAAAAAATTGTGACCTCCATCCCTTAATTCCCAAATCCAAAACTAGTAATTTATGTTAAGTCAAAATGCATACCTTATTCATCAGTGCCATAAAAGCTGTCAGAGCATTCATCAATCCAAAAGGCATCACCAAAAACTCAAAATGTCCATATCTAGTCCTTAATGCACTTTTTGGTGCATCAGCTTCTACTATCTTCAACTGGTAGTATCCTGACCTCAAATCCAGTTTAGTAACACTTGAGCTTCCTGTAACTGGTCAACTAAATCATCAATTCTTGGTAAAGGATACCTGTTTTTAACCGTCACCCAATTTAACTATCTATAATCAATATATAATCTCAAAGTCCCATCTTTCTTATTTACAAACAAAACTAGAGCTCCCCAAGGTGACACACTAGACTGTGCCCCTACAATGGTAAGATGATCTTTGATCTAATGCTCAAAAGAGCCATATCACAAATAGACTCCTAATATCCTCTAACATTCTCCACCATGGCTTTTCCCACAATGCTCACAGTTGGGCATCTGTTGCAGTTACCCACCATAAGTTTGTCCTCTAGACATCTAACCTCTACTTGAATAGACAGAGCTGCCTCTCAACCTAAACTATAACTATCTCAACCTTGGTTGTGATCATGATGGCTTGTTTAGGCATTTGTTGAACCTTCTACCAGAATCAACTTGGAACTCACCTTGTCTCTTCAATCTAAACTCTTACCTATACTCTCCTCGTTCATTCTTTAGTAACTGTTTAATTCAGATTGAAGCAGCTCGTAGCTCAGTAAGCTACTTAAATCGGTAATGTCCAATCTCGTTCTGATTTCTATATTCAGTCCATCCTCAAACTATCTACATTTGCCTTCCTCCGTCAGAATCAAAGCAGTAGCATGTCCTAGTAACTCATTAAATCGTACCTCATATTCATCTACAGTAAGGTTCCCCTATTTTAGGTTAAGAAACTCTTTCATCTTTCTATCCAAGTAGATCTTCGGCATATAATTATCCTTAAAGACCATCATGAATTCTTCCCACGTCAATCTACAAGGTCATACAGAGCTACCAGGAATAGTCTTCCACTACTGGTAAGCTAGACCTTGGAGTAACGAGACTATGTAATCAAATGGCAGAAGGATGGTTGGAAATGATAGAGAGGATATTTGATCAGATGGACTGCGTAGTTAAACTTCTCGTCAGACTCATAGTCTATTTGCTCAAATATCCTCTCTGTCCTTTCCAACCATCTCTCTGCCTCAGCAGGGTTTGTAATTCTATAGAAGTCTACAACCCATGCTTCTTGAGCTTATCATATCTTCTTTCTCTCTTCTTAAGGACTCTTTCAAGCATTTGATCATTCTGGGGAATAAAAGACTCCCTATTGGCTCCTATTGACTCAAGGTTAGCTAATTCCGTAACTCGGTCTCCTATAGCGGATGACCTATACCAAGCAACAATTAAGATCACTATACAAGTCTCTCGTTAAATGTCATATTAAACTATTCATATATATTTCTAAGGATGCCAAACTATGCTCTGCTACCAAAAATGTAACATACCACTCTCATAGAGCATATACCCGACATACTAGAGTATATCCGAGCACATACCCTACGAGAATGGCACATTAGAGCAAACACATTATCTTATTTACGACATCACACATATTACAAGATCTTTAAAAGATCAAGCATTCTCATTTCTTTCACAAACATAACATTTATTGTGTCATTACAATTTATAACTCATGTATAAACATTATATATTATGCTAGAGTTTACAACTCCATACAAAATGTTCAATATGAAATGGGACGCTAGACCAAAATACTTTAGCTAGACTATTCAAAATCAGCTGACTAGGCCTTTGAGCTGCTTTATCCCCAAAATACAGGTACTATACTTTGACTAGATTGCCTTAGAAGCTAACTCTCCTTTGTACCTAAAAATTAACGTTGCAATTTTCATGAGTTTGCAAACTCAATGAATGAATCATCATCAATGTCCTCACTCAAGTCAGAACACAAACACCATAATTATATAAACAAATTCAACAAATATATCACATTATTTTTGACTTATAGACCACATCACTTTTCATCACATTTTAACGAGTACATCTTATACACAAACATTGCATATCACTATATTTTAACAATTCAATAATTCACCACAATCCTTCATACTATCAAATCACAACAAGCACAACTTGTACACAACTATGGCATAACACTGTTTCAAAACAATTCAATAATTCATTTCAGTTATCGATATGATAAATATCAAGTTGCATATGCAAATGCATATATGACTCCATTCATTTTTACTTTATTGCGACTCAGTGCCTATTTAATGTCTCATACCAGTTGTGGATACCGGGCTCATTTCATTTACTATCTCGTAACCATTATGGATACCAAACTCATTAATAACTGAGCCTATGGATCTTTGTGCTCATTCTTGAGCTTTAAGCTCTATCTCACGTTGGTCACTTTGGTCACAACTCCTTTATCTCATCATGCATTTCAATATGATGGAATGCATCAATTAACATATTATGCTATCAATGCCTTTCATTCACTATGCTCAGTCATTTATCACATTCTTCGGATCTGAGTTCAACATTCAACATTCAGTTGAGTACACATTTTCCATATTCACATACAAATAGAAAGCACTTCTAATACAATCCCGAATATCAAACTCCTAGGACCAACAATGTCCAGAATAATAACAATCATATATATAACAATTTAATAATTGAAAGTCAATCTAAACAATTTAATCTTAGTAACAAAAAATCTAGGTTAACTCATAGTATGCTTCAGTTAAGTTATTGTCTTGATGACCTAAAAATGTCTGGATGCTGACAATCAATTTATGCTTCTTTAATCATGCAAGACACACATAATTCACATATTACTAAGTTGATCAATCATATAACTATTCAACCATGCACATGTATACGTGTCATGTCTAATTTGTGCTCAATTGACCTTTCTCGGGTATGTATCCTTAATCACGAGTCTTAACAATTCAAATATTACAGCTTGTACATAACTTGTTTGCAATAGGTTATGCCTTAGGTAAGTTAACATTATATATTCATAAAATTTCCCAATTCTCATTCATTCATACCTAATTCACATGAATCATATCCTTTGAATCACATTTGCATTCATAAGAACACTTTTATACCTTTAACAATTCATAAATTCTAGATTTAAGTACATTGATATTAAGACAATCCATTCCTTAAATTATCACATCAATTAATAACCTAGACTTATCAAACACGTAACCAATCAATCCAACATCAAATTAGGTTCATTTCTAGCTCCAATTAAGTCCAAATGCACCAAAGTCAAGTGACTTATCCTTAGTTGGTTCAACAATCACACAAAACAGAAAATTTTAATTTCAAAGCATTGCCTACGATCATGGGGCACCTTCCCACGATCGTGGGATGAGTGACCTGAAAGTTTTCTATCCATTTTCCTTTAATTATTTCCAGATTTTCACATCTTCATACCAAATTCAAAGAACCTTCATCATAGTCCATTAATTATACCTCAATTATACTTCAATTCCTCATTAATTTTCATCTCCAATTCAACCTAAAATTATCCGATTGGCAACTCATAAACTATCTATCTTTCATGTATCAAAAACTAAACCAAAAATTATCATTCACTATCATACATGTAGTCCTAGTGTTTACTTTCCAAATTCAAGAACATTCACTAGCACCTTTATTTAGTATAAATTCACCTTCATTAAAATTCAAATCTCAATCTAAATTATCCATTTAAAAATCTTTAACCCACTGCTCTCATGTATCAAAAACAATATAGAAAAATAACCAATTCATCCATTAATTTCCAACACAACCTCATCATCAATACCTCATATAATTCATCCTAATTCATTCATCATAAGGTTTCCATCACACATGCCACAAAGATTAGAATTTTCACTTACTTGTTTAGTTCTAACTTTACGTCAACCAACAAGCTATCCTAGCCCTCTAAGCTTGCAAGAAAAATTCTAAGAACAAGGTGGGAATATAAATGGGTTTCAGCAATAAGATGAAGACAACATAATATTGAAGTGGCAAAGTGCAAAATTTTGGGAAAAACTCAAAGTTGTGATGTTGAGTGTGTATGTCGGCAGTGAGGAAGAAAGAAGGTGATAGCAGTAACAAAAAAAAAGATGGTCATTCATATGTGTGTGTGAGTCATGGATGTAGGTGTGTGGCAAGGATTGGGACCCTTGGCAAGACACTTTTCATCCAAAGGAATAAGTTACTTGTCCTCTTTTATAAGCTACCAATTGTCATTCCATAACTAGCCCATTTGTCTCATAATTTCCAAAGCCACTTGCCACCTAATTACCTAAGCTATTTGTCACTTAATCCTACTGCCACATGTTACTTATTTCTACTGCCATATGTCAACTTGTCTTGCTACTTAACATTTTTGCTAGTCCAAATGTATGTATTAATTCATCAATCTCCCAATTGTATCAATTAATTCCAAATCACTAATTGTAATCCATCAAACTAAAATTTAAGACATAAACAATACACAATCATATTATAACCATTTTAAACCTTTCATAACCCAGAATATGTCAATTGAGTGCATATATTATCCTTGCAACGTTTCTAAATCATGATTCATATGTGTATGTGAATATTATGCATGTAAATGAAATGCATTTCATAAATTCTCAATGATATTACTCTTGTGCAATAGTCTAAGGCGCTACCCCTTAGTATGGAAACAGGCTATTACACACTTCACACCTCAGACTCTGCTTATGTTTTTCTCCACTTCCTCTTTTATTAAAATTAAAGACAAGATGATAAAATTGATTTCCACCATCGCCTTCTTCTTTGTTTTATGAGCAACCTACACTTTCCACTCACTCACAGTTCGGCCTCCATTTCTCCAGCATACAGTTGACACTTGCATTATTTCTTTATTCCAAAGCTATGTGAAAAACAAGTGAGGTAGCTAGGTTTTTATGTAAAAATGGAATAGTTGTTACATACCCTCCTTTAACCTCAAATCACACACATTTGGTTCTTCCTTTTTATCCTAGCCATCCACTTCTTTTCTTCTTCATACCTTCCAACGTTGTTTAAAATGTGGCAGCTAGGTTTAAAAGCGATATGGGATAGGTGTCTTTCAAAATAGAAGAGGACAAAATGTCCTTCAGTTGTCATCCTTGGTGTTGTCCATGTTATGAGTGTGATGCTCCATCCCTCTATGCGTAGCTATCCACCATCCATCCTATACCTTTGTTTTATACTTAAAAAGCTATGTTGAATGGACAGGTAGTGTGTGTATGTGTGGTGTCTCACTCATATGAGACACCATGCAATCCCATGCACTCACGTTTTTGCTTCAGACTCCTATTCTTTCTTCCACTCATGTCACACACAATGAAATGGCAACTGGTCACCTTACATCATCTTCAATTTGTTCATAAATCACTATCTTACATAGGTGTGAGACATTTTAATGGCTCATTCTTCATTTCTTTTCATTTTCTTGTCTTCTTCTTGCTCTAATCATCTTCTTCTTTGTATTTACAGCATATGTCTCATCTTTCTTGACATTTAATTGTCTTTTATTGCTTTTGATCCTCTTCTTCTTTTTGCTCCATGAAATCAATAGAGTATAAATATAGAGAAGATGACTCAATAAGTATGCTTTTGGGTCACTTTTACCTCCTTCACTTCTGAAATGCACCTATAACCAAATATGAGCTAAAGTAAGTATCCTAAGCATTTCTAAAGCATTAATCACTAAGTTTAGCATATCAAATGAATCAAAATTTAAACACATATCATTGCTTGATGGCTTCTAGAAGTGGTACAATGATTTCCACCTTTATGAAGGTTTCTAGGATTTATCTTTGATGTTCCTCTTCTTTTAATCTAGCCAACCTTCTTAGGAAAGGAGGTACATGTACATTAGTTGATATTGATAAAGATAAATCATATTTTACCTTTATTAGTTCTAAAGTTCCAGGTTCATCTTTCTTTTCGTCTTCATCTTGCTTTTTTACCTCTATTAGTAAGGAAGATCCATATTAAATTTCCTTACCACTTCTTAAAGTCATTGCACTCACAATCTCCTTAGGAATCACCACCATTTGAGAAGGTAATTTTCTAATACCTGCACTTCCAATTTACTAGCAAAGGTGGCAAATTGAGTTATCTGATTTCCTAAGTTTTGAAGGCTTAATCTTGTTTCATGTTGAATTTATTGAGAATTAGTGGCAAGGGCCTTAATGATTTCATCTAAAGACATACCTGAATTTAAAGATTGAGATTGAGCATATGTAGGGGCTTGAGGTTATATACTGAATTACAAGGTTGATATCTTTATTTCCCTCTTTAATTTTCATAACTAAAGTTTGGATGATCCTAGATTATAATGATTGGAATAAGGGTCATATTTTCATTAAGGTTGACCAGGAAATCCCTCTATTGCTTTTGCTTCTTGAAGGGAGTCTTATTGCAATATAGGACATATACCTATAAGATAACTAGATAATGAGCATATTCTGCACACTTATGACGATTGTAATTGACCTACAGTCATTTGAAGAAGTAGAGAAGTTAAATCTAGAATTTTATCCTTAAAGTTTATGTTACTTACTTCATTCATATGCTTAACAACTTCATCCATCCTTATCCCAAACTGTCGAGAATTTTGGTCATATTTGATATTAATTGTCTAGCGACTCCAGCTATTTACTAAAGCTCCTCCACTAGATGCATCAACCGTACCCGTATCCATTGGCAATAGTCCTTTACAAAATATTGAATTAAAATTTGCTCACAAATTTGATGTTGTGGGTAGCTAACACATTACTCCTTAAGCCTCTCCTAATATTCATACAATATTTCTCCAATGAATTGCCTTATCCCACATATCACTTTTCTAATATTGGTTGCACATGATGCAGGAAAGAACTTGTCCAAGAACAACCTTTTCATCTCATTCCATGTTTTCACTAAGTTAAAGGGAAGATAATATTACATATCCTTTGCCTTATCTTTCAATAAAAGTGGAAAGGAACTAATATTAATTTATTCTTCTGTCATCCCTTGTGGCTTTATTCCAAAGTAGACAACATGAAATTCTTTCTGGTGTTTATGTGGATCTTTACTAGCAAGATCATAAAAAATAGGGAGTAAGTGAATCAAACCAAATTTTAATTCAAAATCTACCTCAACATTTAGAAATCGCATATATAAGGGTTATTGATTCAAATTTGGTGTTACTAACTCCCTCAACATTCTAATGTTAGGATTTGTCATCTTTTCTTTAACTTCTTGAAAATTAAACTCTTCATCGATTGTTAGATCTATCTTAACTTTCAATTTTGGAGGTGAATGACTGCTTTCTTGCTTAGTCTCTTTCTTTAAACAACACATTATCCTCTCAACTAAATTATATTACAATGCACCTGTTTGAGAAGAACGAGTCATACAAGACAAGACATTAGTAGTAAACTATAAAATAACTCAAACAAAACTAAGAAAGTAAAACAGTTCCCTTATAATGGTGCCAAAATTTTGATTGGGTTGTCAAAATCCTCAAAATTAATTTTGATTCTTTAACTACTTATAGTAGTCATGGAACTAGGTCGAATCCCAAGAGAGCTAAAAACTAGTTTATTAATTTCAATTAACAAAAAAAGATGGGGTTATATTATTAATTAACTAATAAACTAAATTTAACAAGAAATCATAATAAATTAACTAAATAAAAGTGAGAAATTCAAGAGAACTTAACTTCGATTCAAGGGGAAGATCTCATCTAATTGTAACATTAATCATTGGTCTAAAAATAATAATTTTCACAATTTGAGCAGTTAGTTCGAAACATATTAGGACATCCATAATAAGTCTCAAAAAATTTTAAATTGGTTGGTTCAAACATAACATTCGAACTAAAAACTTACCATCAATTGATTGAGTATAGTAGCATTCCATATCGATTAAATGATCACAATAATTTTAATGAAAAAGACTAGGTCCTAAATTAAATAATTTAGATAGCTACAACTATTCAACTTAATTTTCTTGCTTAACATAAGTTAAATATGCAAATTCATCAATAACTTATTTGCTACTTATACCAATCCTTCATGACAATTACGGATCACTGAATTCAAAGATAACTATAGAATAATTAACATCAAATTAATTTATCAGATTAACTAATATTAATTATTCATGAAGTATAAGAACATAAAATAAGTAATATTTGAATTAAAACATGAATACAAGTTTAGCACAAAACCTCACAATAGAGTTTTCAATCTCTTTGAATTATAACATATGGATTTAGCCAAGTGTAACTTTAGCTCCAACACCAAAAATAGAAGAAAAGATGAAAGATTGAGAGAAAACTACTAAGAAAGTGAAAAAATTATGATAAAGAAGGCATAGTAGACATGTTTTCCTCTTGTTTTCCTACTTAAACCTAGTCTCTTCTATCTTGTAAAGATTCCTATTTAAAATAAATCCAAATCCCTACATAATAGGGATAGAAAGAAATTTCCTAATTAAATTCCAACTCTTGAAGTGAATCTGGCATTAGGCATGATCTCGTCTTATTCACTACAGTAATATGTCCACTTTTTTCAAAAATCATGATTTTGGGTAATAAGACTCCAATTTAATGCAATCTCCTCTTGTCATATCTTAAATAAAACAAAAATTAATTTTCCTATTTAAGTATCAAAATATAACTAAAACAAAACATATCATTTCAATTAACATAACTAAATAACATCTTATGATTCTTCCTACAAAAGTAATGGTTCCATCCTTGAGAGTAGCTAAATAAAATGTTTTAGGGACTTTTGAGTTTTTAAAAGAGATGTTAATGGAATTAAAAGATTTAGACGAAGTGTGACTTCAGGCTTTGAATGATATGATTATTCAAAACGGAAAGGTGGCAAAATTCTATGATAAAAGAATTCATAGGTGAGAATTCTAGGATGGGGAACTAGTGTGGAAATTTATCATACCACCTAGAATAAAAAGATGGAGAACGGGGTAAAAGGTTGCTAAATTAGGAAGGGACATTTAGAATTTATAAAGTTTTAAATGGTAAAGCCTACTAGTTATCTAGTTTGAAAAGTGAACCTCATAAGCATTTTATTAATCGAAAGTATTTAAAACCTTGTGTACTTATCCTTTTTTAAAAAATTAAGGAATGAGAGTGAATTATTGAAATAAATAACATTAGATTGACATTTAGAAATAAAAGTCCAAAGACCCACCCGAAACTAGCCAAAAGTTAACAAAGCAAGGAAGTTCGCAAATGGTTTAAGTCAAAGAACCAAATTTCACCCGATTGATTAATGCATGGCACTTAGTCCTCCTTGACTTATTGGGCTAGTTACTTCCAAAAGCTGACTTCGTCTTTTTGTAGCACCAATGACTTTTTTAACTTTATAAGCATCTGTTTGACTTTGTGAAACTCCTAATTAAGCTTCTGTCCATCTTATTTTAGGGCTTCTTATTTTTCTCTTATCAGTTTAATAACTTCATTTTCTAAGGAATCAAATTTGTTTCTTGGCTTTTGAACTTTTTTAGAAGATTCTTGCCTTTAGTTTCCTTTGCATCATAATCCATTTTATGTTGATGTGAGAGGCTCAACTTTTTTAAGCATATAACCCAATTATGGTAAGATTTTTCACAAAAAGCAAAGATTTCCTCAACTTTATTAAGAAGTCTCTCAATAGCAGATGACTAATTTTTAGAACCAACATATGATAGCATACTTAAAAAATAACTACATTGAATTTTAGTTAAGGACTGCATCTACTACTATATGGTGAGTCTCAAAGACTTCTTGACTCTTAATAGTTTTTCAAATTTGATAGTTTGTGCAGTGTTGGAAGGAAGGAAAAAAGAGAGATCTAAGAAGTTTAGGTCAAAGAATTCTTCTGAATTCATCGTTGTGGACTAAACATCCTTTGTTTGTAAGTAATAAAAGAATTTGTTAACAGATCAGCATATCAATATATAAAATAAATGAATTCTTTTCCCATCTTTAGTGAAGTAACCTCAATGACCTTTGGGTAGGAGAAGCCTTGTTTTTTCTTCATATTCCAGTTTTAAAGGAAAAGGAGTAGAGAGGTATGATATTGTGTCATCTACAAAAAAGAGAGAGAATAGTGGGAATTTATATTGAAATTGAAGCTAAAAGTAATAAAAGGACATTTCATACTATCACTAACTTCTTCAACAACCTTCTCAGGAGTAGAGGAAGTCCCTTGTAAAGGAAGAGTGTCTTCAATTGTAGGTATGGTGATTACAGATTCTTTGAACAACTTGGAGGAGGAGCAAATAGACTTCCTTAATGAAGCTTTTGGAACTGGAATTTTAGCTTTTTCAAAACTAGAAGTTGCCAGGGACTTCTCTTTAAGTTTTCTTTTAAGAGGAGGATTAGGGGCCACGTCTTTACGAGAGGATCACTAGTTTTTTTCTTTGTTTTCATCATCTAAGATTCCAAAGTCTATAAGAACTTAAGTTAAAAAAATATTAAAGAGCCAAGACTATATGAGTGAAGTGGGATACCTTTAACAAGTATATAATCAGGTTAAGGAACTAAACTCTGAAAGCTTTTAACCACTATGAGTGAATTTTCACTTCAAAACATGAAAGTGATTAAAAATTTCTTAGAGGAATTTATTATTGATAGCATTTGCTTCAAAAGGAACTCCTACTAGGTAGTCCAAAAAACATACTATCGAAGGAATTCTCAAAGATAGGTTGAGTTACCCACTCCAAATTTAAGGGAGATACATGTCAAAACTTAAGACCACAATAGAAGGGCTAGGTTTTTAAGGCTTTATCACTACTAACAATGAAAACTCTAAGATTAGTATAGATGAGGAAAATCTTTGGTAAATGGCTAAGTAAAAAGATTTAGAAGTCTTGAAGATTCTTAGATAGTAAGGCCTTTAAGAAAAATCTTCAAAAGGATTCAACTTATCTATAAGCTGAGACTTCAGAGATAGCAAAATATCAAAGATGTGCTAAAGAGATTTACTATAGAAGTTGGTAGATAATCAAAGGTTAAGAAAATAAAAAATAAAAAAAATATAGGTCAAAAGAGGGCAGACCTTCTCTTTCCTTAAGTTCAGGGAAATAAACCAAAGTCCAAGGCTAGACAAACCACACACATATTAAGATGTTTCAAAGGGAGACTGAAAAGGCATCTTCCTAAGTTTCTATAAAGAAAACCCAAGAAAATAGAGCCTAAAGTAAAGAACTTACTAGAAGTTATCATTTTACAAAAGAAAAGGAATTCCAAGCTAGGTTCATTATTAATAGGGCAAAAGACAAACTAGTTTAGTAAAACCCAAATAAATTTGACGTGTTCTTCTTCATATATAAGATTTTTTAAAGAAGTATAGCTGTTTACCAATCTAGAATAAGATGAACATTTAAAAGAAAACAAAATCATCCCCGATAACGTAACCTTATTAAAAAGAAAATGTATTTCAATGAAATGGAAGCATGACCAAAAAGGAAATATAAAGAAGTTGCATAAAGGACTCTAAAATTCCAAGACCGCAGGCATAAGGTTAGGTTGATACTTTATAAAATTCCTGGAAGGGCTATTAGTTATAGGAGACCTTACCTCTTTTAGGCCGAATGATATAAAGGGTATAACTTATCTACCCATTTAGCCCATTGATCTACACTTTTTAGCCAAAATTTTAGGGATTTGGGGGCTTGAAATGAACCAATTCCAGAGGGAAATTTTAACTTACTTACTTCTCCCAAATAGGGGAGTGATGGATGAGAAGAATTAATAGGTGGAGGAGTTCCAATAATAAGAGGTAGATTATACTTGGTTGAAATGTGTACAGCCTTCTATGGTGCTAAAAATAGTTTTTCAAATGTTAGATTAAATAGGTTAAAAGAAAATTAAAGTGTGAGAACTCTTTACCTAATCATTATGAAAGGCGGAAGCGGCTTGGATGAAATGGAGATTACTTCAAGTTTAACAACCTATAAAAGAAATAGAGTTGGAATCATAATAGGGATTTTTAAGAAAAAACTGAAATTAGAAATATACGTCAGTGACATTTAGCTTAGAAAAATATGTTGAAAAGGAGGAAAAAGTGTGGTGGGAAGAAGTCATGATTTCAAAAGTCACAAGATGATAGTATAGAAGTCAAAAAAAAAAAAAGAGAATGAAAGACTATTTAAAAGATGAGGTGGAAAGTGAAGAAATGACGAGGGATTTTATAATGAAGAAATGGTCAAATCTTAAGGGAATAACAAAAGGATGAAATTTAAAGATATTTACTATCTTTTGTAACAAATAGGGAATTAAAATTTTCAAATATAAAAAATGTAAATGTAATCTTTGGATATGACATTTCTTAATTGTAAAAGATTGTTTAATATTTAGGAGACTCTTCATAGATAACGTTACTTGGCCTACCTCCTGAATTTATCTTGGAACCTGAAAAACCAGTGGGATGAAATCCAAAGTTCAGCTTGTAGAAAACTAAAAGAATTTCTATGTCATATGTTTGGTTGGCTTAATCAAACATATGCGAGGAGTAATTGTTGATAGCTTAAAATAAATAAGTCCATGTAGCCCAAACAGCCATGAAGTTAGGTTAGAAATGGAAATGGAAGCTGGAGAGGCCTAGCCTGATCTGAGAAGTTCTAATTTAGTTTATATTATGGCGGTTCTAACTATTATGGGCATCCTAAAAATCCTCATATGGGGAATCAACTAAAAGTGTCATCATATGTTTTTCAGTAATTTGGCAAAAGAATTGCATTCGCCGACCTAAACCATTACTGTGAATTGCAAATAATCAAGTGTCGTGAAATGCATGTCGTAGGCTTTCCGACCAACTCAGTGGATCTCCCTTCATTCGTATACCCCAATACATGTTTAGTTGAAGAATTCATAGGCAACAAAAAGTTAGGAATATGGGAAAAATGTATTGAATTTGTGGAAGTCTAGGACATAAAAGTTTAGAAAATGGTAGAAAGCGGTTAACAAAAGCATGACTAAGGGGGTGGAAGTTAAGGAATTGACATTGAATTCAATAATATGGAAGTTAAGGAGAAAATGACAAACGGTTAGCTAAAATAAAGGGGAGTGGGCGGTTATTGCAAAAATCACTTAATGATGAGATGATTATAAATCCACCAGCACTTAGACAACAAAAAACACAACAAACCAACACAATCACAATAAAATGAAAGTTCGTTTTTTTAGAGAAATCATCTAACATATTTCAAACACATTTTGTTATTTTTCAGCTTTCTTTATTTTGCAAATTCTCTTTTGTAGATCCTGATTTCCTTTTGCAACAATCAATTACTTTCTTCACCTCATATTTCATTTCAATATATCTTAGCATTTTGGTGGTTAAGAATGGAGGAATTCCATTTTTAAGTTTTTCAAAACTTACTATATTACCAATAAGAAGTCAGATACAAGTTCTTAGAGAATTCCTTCCTAACATACCCAATTTCAGATTAATACCAAGATCCAAGTGCAAGAACACTGCACCTCCTTAATATTGGAGATAATCTCTCCTAACTGTTAGCATTGTCGATTGTTATCTCTTGTAATATCTTTTGCATATTTATCCTACGGTCTATAATGATCTCTTGTATATTATTTAATCACATTGTGTTAATGAAAATGAATAACCGATTGATCCTCATTATGGTATCACGAGCAAGGTTCCTCCAAAACCCTAAAATTCCTTAGTTTTTTCTTTCTTTTTTCTGCGGCTTTGTTTCCTGCAACAGCAGCTATGGCGTCAGAATTTTCCACGACGACCACCTCCACTGATCCACCTCATCCAAAACACTGTCGAACCACACAAGCCCCTCATTGTTCCAAATCTTTCACACTATACTACAATAAAACTCACACCCTCCAACTACTTATCGTGGCAGAAACAATTCTCCACCATTCTCCATGGTTATGGCCTTCATGGTTTTCTGGATGGCACCACTTTAAAACCACCACAATTCCTTACTGTAGCAGATGGCACCGTCACTGTTAACCCTGCGTACGAGACATGGACTCGGCAAGATAGTCTTATTCTTGGAGCTCCCCTGGGCACACTCACTCTCACTGTCTCCTCCCTTCTTTATCGCGTTGATACTTCACGTGATGCTTGGATTTTTCTTCATGATACATGTGCCAAACCTAGTAAGGGTCATATAAAGCAGATCAAAAATCAAATCAAGTCTACCGTTCAAGGAACCAAAAGTGTATCAGAATATTTGCAATTTATTCAATCTCGGGCTGATGACCTTGCCTTGCTTGGAAAACCCATGGACGATGAAGATTTGATTGATAAAATTCTCGAAGGGTTGGATCCCGCCTATAAACCCATTGTTGAGGTAGTTAATGCACGTGACAGCCCCATCACGTTTGACGAATTGCATGAGAAGCTTATCAATCGGGAACTTCTTGTTTGTCCTGCTCTAACTTCACCTCTGCCCAGCATGCCGGTGATTGCCCATGTCACGGCATCTCAGTCTCATTCGCATGGCCCTCGACATCCTACCCCGCAGTCGTCTTCTTCACAGTGGCATACCCAACCCCAGCTGGTGCAGTCGAGTTCTCTTTTTGCTCGCCCCAGCCGTACTCCTCTTCCGTTTTTAGGCACTTGTCAGGACTGCGGTGTGCAGGGCCACTGCATAGCCCAGTGCCTGCACTATGGCTGGATTGTCCAGCAGGCTATTTCTGGTACTCCGTCCACTGCCTCGCGTGCACAAACTTGGCAACTTGCTCCTGTGCCCTCGTCCCAGCCTTGGCAGTCAGTCCCTGCATCACTGTGGCAGCCACGGCCTGCTTCTACCTGGCAGCAACTGCGTGCGCATGCTACTGCAATCACCTCTTCCCCTGCAGACTCAGGGCTACTTGATTCTGGGGTCTCACATCATATTACTTTGGACTTAGCCAATCTCTCTCTCCACTCACCGTATAAAGCCCATGATGAGGTGGTTATTGGTGATGGCACCTCACTACTAATAAGCCACACGGGTTCCACTTCCCTCTCAAGCTCTTCTCCTCCTTTAAATTTATCTCCCGCTTTTTGTACTCCAAATATGCAAAAAAAATTAATTTCTGTCTCCAAATTATGCTCCACTAATAATGTGTCTGTTGAATTTTTCTCTTCTAGCTTTATTGTAAAGGGTTGGAGCACGGGAGCTATCCTTCTCTCGGGGCCAACCAACCAGGGACTTTATGAGCTACCTGCATCTGTTCCCTCTCGGCAACCACTCATTTGTTTCTCCGGCGTTAAAACAAGTCTCAATGACCGGCATCATCGTTTAGGTCATCCAGTATTTCCACTCTCCAAGCTTATTTCACATTTTCAATTACCTGTTTCTAGTTTATCTTCCAATAATAGTTGTGCTGCATCCAGTTGTAATAAGAGCTATAAGCTACCCTTCTCTTAGTCGACGATTGTGTCGTCCAGACCACTTGAATACATTTACTCTGATGTTTGGACTTCTCTTGTGTTATCTAATGAAAACTTTAAGTATTATGTTCTTTTCATTTATCATTTCACTTAGTACATTTGGCTATACCCTCTTCATCGGAAATCCCAGGTTTCTGATGTATTCCCTCGCTTTAAAGCACTTGTAGAAAACTTTTTTGGACATTCCATCAAATGTCTGTATTCTGATAATGGTGGCGAATACATCGCTTTAGCCTCTTTTTTTGCCACTCACGGCATCACGCATCTTACCACTCCACCCCCACACTCCTGAACACAATGGCTACTCCGAACGTCATCATCGTCATATTGTTGAAACCAATCTTGCCTTACTCACTCATGCCTCTATTCCACGTAGTTACTGGCCCTATGCCTTTGCCATTGCCATGTATTTGATCAATCGCCTGCCTACTCCTACCTTGCAAATGCGATCTCCCTTTCAGTGTCTTTTTCACACCTCTCCTAATTACACAAAACTTCGCATGTTTGGTTGTCTCTGTTATCCTT
>JANSVA010000218.1:9871106-9891435 GCA_025504915.1 Erythroxylum reticulatum | reverse complement strand
TAATATGAAATAACAATAATTTTCATATATTGCACATATATATAATAACCATAATTAATATGAAAAAGACGATCATCATCTTAAAAATATAAAATTAAGAACAATACAAAGTATTTAAAATATTACAATTTCATCACTTAATAAATAATAATTACATCAAAATATCAAATAAAAAGAGCAATAAATATTGTTAACTCTCAAACTATTACAATTTATGACAAGAGTTCATGATAAGAAAACAACTAAGTAGAAGTAAAAACTGAAACAAAAACATTTACAATTATATCGCATATAAAAAAGTTAACATGTACATCAAATATAAGTAAAATTAAAAGAAAAGGAGAAATAAATACTTAGAACTTTATTCAATCATCTACGGAAGGAAACCCACTATAACTACACTAATTTTAATTATCATTTGATATAAAATCCTCATCATTAACAGAAGTCTTATCATCATTATCATCATTTAAATTCAACGTACTAAATGACATGTTAATGTTTTCCCATCTAAGAGTATCTTCCAAGTCATTCACATCTACCAAACTCAGTTCCTCAGACACCCAATTCTTCAAAAGATCGATATTATCAATGCAAATTTGATTTATTGAATGGCTTGTACTATTAAGAGTCTTAGTAAACAATTAAATTTAATTATTAAAAATTATAAAAAAATTATATCTAAATTAATAATGATAATAATATACCTTTCCCGAAGCTTACCTCTTCTTTCATTCGCCTTTATTTAAATTAACTACTTATATTTCTTATATATCATCTCTAAATTAACTATTTATTTTCCTTTTATATATATTGATTATAAATTATTCTATAAACTCTTTTCTTTTCCGAATAGTGTTTACCTATTACTTTCATGTTTGTAACTTTTACCTATTACTTTTATGTTTGCAACTTTTTCTATTTTTGACTAAATTTCTTTGATTTTCAAGATCATTTCTTTTTTATTTTTTTTCCAAATTTATGTGTTTGCAGACTTTTTCTTTCTTATTTTTTGTCGAATTAGACTACATTCATTTTTAGTTCACCAAAAAATATAAATTATTCAAGTTGAAAATAAATGTCAAACCTTTCAAAAATTCAAATCAAATTTAAATATAAGTTATATAAGCAATTTAAAACTCACGTAAGTTTAAATTTAATTAAAACATAAGAATTATAAAAAACATGTAATTTATACAAGCCTTACTAAGATCTTTTCACAGTTCAAGAACTATGTTCATAACATAACAGTCAACACCAAACTTGACAAATATAAACACAACAACACAAACAACTTATGCTCTTAGTAACCAGAAATCTCAGCAGTCAACAGAGTTAACCTCACTCTGCTTCTCTTACTCCTTAAGCACTATCACTATAAGCACATTATTTTCCATATTTGCCTTCATCTGATCCAACCTCACCATGTCAAGCAACCTAAGCCTTCTAACAGACTTATAACTGCTTCTCTCAATACTACCCTACCTATCGTTTATATCCTCCTACTCTCTGCTCCTTTCTCTGCTGATATGCAACACTTTACCATCTTCAACCTCCACTTTCACCTATTCTCTCTTCAACCCTATAACATCTACCTCAAAGATGTGAACCTCTGGTGTCTACCTCCAGTCTATACATGCGTTGGTTATGGCTGTTGGTTTGTGTGAAGAATATGATGGAACGTTTATCCCTTCATTTTCTGTAAATCATTCCCTGCATGTTTTATGAAATGTTTGATGAGAGTAAATTTAAAAAATAAGTGATCATGTGTCTTTAATAAATTTTCACATGGTGCACATTTCATATCAGGGACATGGAATTTTAATTTATCTCTTGTCCCTAACCTCTACAGAGTTGCTAACCACATTATAAAGAAGTGAGCTAGTGCAATTTGAGTCCCATATGAATTCGTGGTATTGGAACTTGTCAGGAGTTCCCAATAATAACCTTTTACATGAATCTTTTGTTAATAATTTGGACTTGTGAAGCTCCCATTATATAGAGTCAGGTTGGAGTTGATCATGGTGATAGCTTGGAAGATTTTCCATGATGATACAAGAACTCCTTAATAAATTAAAAGGCCAAATCCAATTTCCATTTTTAATAAGCATTTGAACCTTAATATTGACAGGTATAGATGCTCTTAAACTTTTAAAGTATAGGATAAGAGATTATGTCCCAAATGGATGCCAATTATCATACCAAAATGTTGTATTGCTACCATTTCTAATTATATGCTTGACATGAGGTTGCATATGTTATCTAGTATTTAGGATTTACTATAGTGAATAGGATTGTTTACACTTAATAGTCTATATGCTCTCTTATTTAATGTGATACATGTGGATTTATTTAACCAAAAGATTTTATTTTTTTCATAAAGATTCTCCAAAGCCTCTTAGCCATTATTGCTTTAGCCATTCTAATTGCAAATGTAATTCCAAAACCTTCTTATTCCTTAGGTAAACGAATTGCACTCTATTTAACCTTATGATTTTTCCATAAAAGGTATTTTGACCATTCCATTTAAAGTCTCACATCATTCTATCAATTTTCTTCAATATGCTCTTTGGCAATGTAAGATGAGAGAGCCAATAGATGTGCAAGTTATTAAAGATTGAGATAGCTAACTACAATCTTCCTCCATATGAAAGGAACTTATTGCTCCATGAAAATATGCTCTTCTCAATAGAAGATATTAAAGGCCTGCATTATATTTCCTTCAGTTTCTTTATCGAAATGGGAACACTAAGATATAAGGTACCTGTAAAATCTTCAACCCTATATTAGAAATCAATTATATAAATTCTACTCAATTATGTTTATAAAAATAGGCAAAACTCTTGTATGATTAAAACTTAATCCTAAAATTTTGTTAAAGATTTACAATGAGTGTAACAATACTCCAATTGATACAGGATTATTAGAAAACAACGTTAGTATATATCAATAAATGATAGTTATGAAATTTTACAATTTCCACTCTTATGATGGTATTTGAATTATGAAGTTTTAACAATGATTAGATTAGTGATCTTGTGATCTCCTTGTCTCAGGCCTTTTAAAGCTTTAAAAAGTTCTGATGGATCCCTATCAATTAGCACTACAAAAGAGACTTTAGAAATGTAAGTATGAACCCATTTAATGGATCTGCTAGGGTAACCAAAGGCTTAAAGAGCATAAATGATGAATTTCTAGCATATTATGCCAAAAGACTTGGTAAAATCAATTTCTAGAGCACAATTATTAATATACAACTTAGTATTGTAATCTTTGAAGAGTTCTAAGGCAAGCATTATATTATCCCATAAGTTTCTTCTAACTACATATGCTCTTTGGCTTGCATTTATCACCTCAGGAAGATATTACTTTAACCTATTTGTAAGGATTTTTTAGGTAATCTTGTATATAACATTAAAACATGCAATATGTATATAGTCATTGAGGCTCATTAGATTAGAGACCTTTGGAATCAAACATAGACAGGTTTAATTAAGTTCAGTGAGTAACCTATCAATTCTAAAGAATTCCTTTACTGCCTATATAATCCTACGACCAATTTGATCCCATTTGTTGGAAAAAATCTCGCATTGAGGCAATCTAACCCTGGAGCCTTGTTTAGGTATCAAAAGAATAATACTATTTTTGTTTCCTCACTAATAACTTCTTTAAACAATGATGTAAGATGAGTCTATTTTATAGAGCCCTATATAGTTCTCAGCAGATCATCAGGGAATTATAAGGTGTTATATCAAGTACTTATGATTCTTAAGAAGTGATTTTTAGTTAGTTCCTTAAGCTTGGTTTATTCCTAAACAAGATTTCCACAAGGATCAATTGGTGATACAATTTTGTTCCTACTTCTCCTCCCCTGAATAAAACTATAGAAATATTTGGTATTTCTATCCCCCTCATGAAGCCACTATATTATGGATTTTTTCTTTAATTATGAGTTATAAGTTTCTAGAACTTTAAAGTACTTCTTCAATTCAACAGTTTCCTTTTCCTCATAGCTATATCAGCTGGTAAGTTAGATAAAGCCCTTTAAGCTTCCATTAGATTTATCAATGCCAACTTTTTGTCTTGTAGCATTGGATCAACATTATTTTTCAGTTGGGAAAGATATTCTTCTTTAATGGATTTCAATATTTGCATACATCGATAGGCTTTAGAACCAGATTAAGTTTTAGGCTTTCAAACCATAATAAGTTTTCTCCACATCTCTAAAAATTATTGAGCTGAGTTGGGGATGCTTAAAGAATGAATTGAAGAATCTGAATGGGCTTCAAAGGCTTAATATGAATGTTAATAACAATAAGGGTGTGACATGAGAAAAGTGGTAGCTCAAATGTGACAAAGCCCTCGCCCAAGTTTGCTAGCCACAAACTATTTATTTAACACATGTTAAGTTTTCTTTGAAGTAATCTTTCTTATTTTAATAATTACTCCAAGTAAAGAAGGCTCCATAGTATTTAAGATCTGCTAAACCTATAGAAGAAGTAAGGTTAATAAGTTCTTTTACATGATAGTACCCTTGCCACCATTTGATTCAGAGTGTGAAAGTATGTAATTGAAATCTCCAACAATCATCTAAGGCATAACCATACTGGCCTATATCTTCTTTAATTCCCTCTATAAGCTAGCTCTTTGATATTACTAATTAGTAGTATAGATCATAGAGATGGATAATGGGATATTACTAGCTTTAAAAATGAATTCATAATGAATAAGTTTATCAGAGCAAAACCAAGCGGATAAATGTAAGTGAGGAGGATCAAAAGAGACAACGACTCTTCTATTGGGGTGCTTTGAATGGTTACTGAAAAAGGTCCAATTTGCAGGCAAAAATTTTAGACCTTTAAGAAAATTCTCTTCCATTATTTTGGTCCCCATAAGGAGAAAAAAGTAAGATTTTCTAGCTACCAATAAGTCCCTTACAACTAGCTATTTATTTAAACAATTAAGTCCTCAAACATTCAATACAATGCAAATCATCAAGAGTCCTTAGATTTGGTTTTCCTCCTCCTTTGTTTATGATTTTTAGATTATAGTTCCATCCATTCCTCAAGTTGACACTTTGCCTTAGGGTCATATTCATCCCTTTTAGTTTCAACGATTAAGATCTCCATAGGCTCCTCATTACTATATTATATTGGAAAGGATTGAGTTACCTCATTCCTTATAGTGTCCTCATCAGCTAAAGTAATCTTATTCCTTACAAATTGCTCAGTAGGTGATTTATGAGACAATGTCTTCTCCAAAGTAGTTTCATTACTTTTACAAGATCGTTTTCTATTATGACTAGTTCAGAATTACCAAAATTGCTAACAAGAGGTTCCTGACTCAATTGCTTAAACTAAGGGCCATATTGGAACAAACTGCATTCTGTAAGATTGGTAATAGAGAAAAGGCTTCCTTTTAGTTTGATAATTGGACAGGTCGAGGCCCATGATCAAAATTCCTCAAGTTGTGGCTAGTTGGAACACTATCCCTATCCATTATAAGGTTAACTCTTTTCTAATAGGGGAACAATGGGATAATTTCCCTCAGGAACTACAATTTCTCCTTCCTAATTACATCCATAATCTTGGAGTTAAGGATTCTTATCAATGCCTCAACTAACCCCCGTGTATATTTAATTTATCAAGATTTAGGGATTGGTTAGTTCCTACAACCTCTAAGGTTGAATGGTCCTCAATTGTAAGGCATAAAGCTCTCATTCCTAGTTGCTCTTTCATACTGTAGTTGGCTACTTTAGATAAATTGAGCACATTGGATAAATTTCCTTACATAGCTACTAGTACTGATTGCATCCCATAAGGCTAAGAGGTGGAGCCTATGGACCACCTTTTTTCCTTTGTGATCTTTCTAAAGTCATTTGGAGCAGAATACAGGATCCTTACGTAGTAAGCTTATGGATGTTATTGAATGGCTACTAAAGATGAAAGGTTCTCCCTCATCTAGTAACGTGGTTCTTATCTTTTTTTAGCTTCAACTGTCAAAAAACTATAGAGAGAGCTAAATCTAAGGAGATTTTAAAGTCAAATTCATATTAGGGATGAGATTATGTCCTCCTTATTATATAGAATTAAGGAGCAACTACTCTATATATCAGACAGAGTAAATCCTAATCTAGCAATTTCATTGAGAATCAGTTAGTGCAAGCAGTCAACTAGTATTAGTCGAAAGTAAAAGACCACTTACATGACTGACGAATAGGTGAGCTGAGCAAGGTGGTGTAGATGGGGGAATCCATCTCTGTGGTGAGAGTTGAAATTCATCAGAGATGGGGAGAACTAATTTGAAGCCTTAACAAATATTTTAAAGCTTACCATATGTGGATGGATGCTACACACCACTTAGAGAAGAGTCAGCAGATGGAAACCCTAACTTGGGTATCCTTTCCGAAACTGGACAAAGGACTTCCCATGTTAGTACAATCTTTAAAATTACTAAGTAGAACAAAAAGTGGTAAAGATTACTGGAGTACCTAGATGAGAAAGCGCTTAATGAACTTTGTAGCAGAGGCAAAGACATTGTAGGGTTTGTCAACTCTTTCATCAGAAACCAAAGGATTTGAGTGCCCTACGGAAGAGGAGGATTCGAGGTTCCTAGTTAATGCAATCAAACATTAGTGGGGAGTAAGTAGATGAATCCCTAATTTAGGAATCCTTTCTCTGGAGGCTTCGACAAGCTTAACGAGTTTATTATTATTGTAACCCTTTATTTCTATCTCTATAGTGCATGTATTTGTTTCCCAAAGCTGTGTCGTTTTTAGCTAACGACATTCTTTGGTTTTTACCTTCTCTTATAAATACGTTTAACCCATAATCTAATTCTTGCCTTTTTAAAAAAAATTGCTAATAAGAGCCATTACAATAACGTTATAGTTATTATATGCTAGCTTAATGTTGTCCTCTATACCTAGATTTGCCTTTTTGGTTACAATTTTCGTAGGTATACAGAACTTGACGGTGTCTTTCAAATAGGGAGTTACTTGAAAACTTACACATAATGAAACTCAATGGAAACCTATTTCATTTAGATCTAATCTATCCAACTTGAAATCTATTTCCAATTTCCTTAAGAAAATAGGTTTACCTTGTATATGCAATAGGCCCAAATTCATAATCCATAGCATTATTTCTTTTGAGGACAAGTGGGAAACAAAGAGTTCATCTTCAGTTATCAGTGTGTTCACCAAGCCCCATCCCTTTCAAATCTGATTAGCTCATTGTAAAAACTAACCTACTAGGGTAGTTCTCCCTTTGCTCGCTCCTTTCTTCAATATCTTTGGTAGAGGTGAGATAGGTCCTTCTTTAGTCAGTGGTATAAAATGTAACTTTCCAAAAGTTTCTGGATCTCCTACAACTCTTCTACATTTCTCCAATTATTGATCTTGATAGGTTCAAGCAATTTGGATGGAAGTGCAGGGAAGTATTCATGTAATAGATGAGATGTAGAACTTGCTTCTAGAATAGATGGGAGAGTCAGATGAGCTTAATTGACATTTTACTTATAACATTAAATTTTTAATTGTTGAGTCAAAGTGAGAAATAAAAATAATGAACAGGTTACTTTAAAATGAAAGGAACCTGGCTTAGACTAGTCAGTGAGTTGAACAAAGATGAGGGATAATGAGAGTTTAAAGACAAACAATGGATGATGAAGAGACGTGTGTGTGCATGATGAAGCAAGGGAGACCAAAGAGGGAGGCTAAACCAGTCACAGAAGGACTCGTGTGAGGTAAGAAGAAATAGAGAATCATTCCATCTTTTTTATTTCTTTTGAAGGTCATTTGCAAAAACAATAACATGTTATAAATTTTGAAAATAATATGTGCCATCAAAAGATGAAAATAAGATATAATTAATAAGAGATATTAATAAGAAATGGATCCATATAAAAGAGTGCGTGCAATCTACTTAGTTTTGCAAATTCATGGAGAACAAGTTAGACGGTCGTTTGTATGGAATAAGGTTTGAAATCTAATTCCTAGTAATGTAATGAATTGAAACAAATGAAAGAAATAAGTCAAGTATATAAGAATTTTGTCAAATTTAGTGACTTATTGCTTAATACATATATTAGCGCTCTTTTTGTCTTTTCTAGAATTTGATTTTGTTAACCCTTTATGGATACTTTTGGATGGAATAATTTGCAAAAAAAAAGGTTAAGATAAAAAGGTACATACTAAGTAATCCTAAAAATGCTTTTTAAACACCAAAAATAAAGTAATTTTTTCATTAACTAGGTGAATCCTACTCTGAAATACTAACTAGAATTTGTTTTTGCAATTATTATTTTTTTTTTGCAATATGTAGAAAATTTTGTAATGAATTGAGAAATAAAAAAAACAAGAAGAAAAGAACACAATTATAGGCTTCACAGGTCAAGCTAAAGAGCAAGGCAGAGAATAAGTTGTTTAAGATTTGTTTAGCAACTGTAGTTTATAGCATATGGAGGGAAAGGAACTCTATTTGGAAATAGGAGGAGTT
The DNA here is from genome assembly GCA_025504915.1 of Erythroxylum reticulatum. Lineage (NCBI taxonomy): Eukaryota > Viridiplantae > Streptophyta > Magnoliopsida > Malpighiales > Erythroxylaceae > Erythroxylum > Erythroxylum reticulatum. The sequence goes on along the minus strand of JANSVA010000218.1, from coordinate 9,882,937 downwards.
ACTCTAGAGGATAGTGATGAAGAAAAGACAGGCATTGATGGCTAAGAGGCTTCACCTCAAACTATCTCAATATATAAAGGATAGATGGTGCCTATAAACTAAACAAGAATTAAAGTATTTGTACACAAAATGGATAGGTACTGAAATGAAATCAATGGGATGGAAGAACTCTTTTTAATATGCAAAGAGAGTGTGGATTATCTTCGGTTATCTTTACATTAAAAAATTTCAAGAAAATACTCAAGTTAAATACTCCAAATTTACACCTTTGTTTATGATTTCATACACAACAAACTCCACCTGTCAAATATAGTCTTTATATATTAGGTTATAACTATGTCTAATTGGTCATGCTTACATAAAAAAATTCAATAAAATACTCTAGTTAAATACTTTAAAATTGCACCTGTGTTTATGATTTCACACACAAAATCTCCACCTTGTTAAATATAGTCTTTATATATTAGGTTATAACTATATCTAATACTGATAGACATTAATCAACTGCATTCTCTAAAGTGATAACATTTTCTAATATGATATGACTAGATGCAATCAATCCATATATCTTTCTTTTAAATTTTTGTAGTCCCTTGAAAGGCATTTGGATCCATATAATTGATGTAAAAGCATATGTGAATGAATATTACCAATAATATCTCCTTGGTGGTCTAATGGTTAATCTCACTCTATCTATGTATACGCCATATTGATGTTTTTTTCTCAATATTGTTGTATCTCTTGCAGTAAAATTCTTATATCCTTTAACATCTGCTCTAAAATATTATAGTTCAATATGTACCGCCTTTGAACCAATAATGCTCTTTACTAACCTTGTCATAGCCTTTCCATATGTTTGTCTTAACATATGCTGCTCCCTAAACATTACACCCTTAAATGTTATCTTAAAGTTTTTTTTAACCAATTGTGCAAAACTTATAGATGTCTACATTCTAGTGTTTGTCACCCTTCAATAAGCTCCTTATATGAAATTTTGTCAACTCTCGCTCATTGAGGTGACCTAGACATAGGTACCATTATATAATAATATCTTCATTTGACTCAATTACTAATAGCTTTCCAACCTACAAATATGTTCCTTATTAGTATGTAGATTTTTTAGTCAATTTTGGACCTTTTTTTATTATAGTCATTAGTCATCATACTCTTAAACACATTAATATTTTCCTCTTCAGTCTTATATATAAAATCAATTACATTTAGGGCTTCCAAGAGAGACCATGTTCTTCATCAAATCTAGTATAAACCATACATCATTCAACATCCTAATCATACTATAAAACATCTTAATCCTAACATGTTATATTATAATGATTTTGTAAGTTTTATTAATCCCCCAATCAAACAATTAACTAATCCTTATTTGATGTCATAAGATGTGAGCATCATGTATCCAAAATCTATAAGTCCTATAATTGACTATTTAAAATGTAGATCATGTCCCATTAGTGAAATTTTAGTCCTTGTTGTACACTGTATTAGCTTACCTTGAGAAATTATCAGTTTTTCTTTTGTCCTTTAACTCCTTATTTAGATAGTCCCTCCTAATATGCCTTATTTGTTTGCATTTATAACACCAGGATGTCTTCCCACCCTTCGATTTAGTGAAATTCTTTTTATATAAGCCATCTTTCATATGGTTTATCCCATGATTTTGGTTTCCCCTCATATATTGTCCTTTAACTTGAGAGTTTTCACTAATATTAAGTTTCTGTTAGTAATGAGTCAATAGTGTTATAATGATATCCTCCAATTGTCTCCCCTTACCCAATATAAGCATGATCACTAGATGTTCATAAGAAAGAGATAAAGAATAAAGTGGAATCATTGCTTAATCCTTATCAACAGTAGTTAATTTGAGCCTTATCATATCAATGACTCTTTAATTAAATGTGTTAATATGTTTATCCAAAAATTTTCCCTCCTACATCTTTATACCATAAAGTTTTTGCTTCAAATACAACTTATTTATGAGAGACTTCGATATGTATCGATTCTCCTGCTTTTTCCATATCTTTATAGTGAAGGAATTTTCATAATGTGATACATGACCTAGTCTATCAAAAATAATTGAATGATTCCAACTACTTATACTTGCATCTCCTCCCAATTGAGCTCATCTACGTCTTCCAACTTATTCTCTTGTAGCCCCTTTCATAAGTCTTATGTGCAAACAAATAATTCACTATTTGTTGCTATAGTCTAAAATTTTTTATTCTATTTAACCTTCCTATTTTAATCCTTTTAATAGAAGGTATTGATACTTCAATTACACATTAATACCATTTTTTGACAAATTCAAGCTTATGCAACAAGAACATATTTAAAACAAACAAACAAATAAGAACCAACAAGAAGATTTTTAATGAGTTTCGACCAATTAAGTATGTCTACATCCTTAGAATATCAAAGCAACTAATTTTACTATTAATCAATAACTCTCCATTTGATGAAGATTACATATTTCCTTTATATAGATTAAGTTTGCACAATTATACTCGATTAGACACTCTAGTGAGTATAATTCTACCTGACTTGCTCTTACTAACCCTAACCATGATTCTAACAAGTCCTAGAATCCTTTTCAAGTTTATACTATAGCAAAAAAAAACATGTTTTTAGATAAGCCTGACTTTCACAAATATAGTTTGGGTCATGACTATGTCTTAGGTTGTGGATCTTACTATTTCACTTCGTACACAGGCACAAGTTCAACCATACTTATGTTTTTGGATTATGGATTTTGTTAATTTTCTGTACGCTTAGACATGGCCTATGACACATTTGTATCCTAGACAGCGTCTCCTACAAAAGTACTTTTCACCATACTAATACACCTATGTCTTTAGTCTATGTCTGCACTTCTGATTTCTAGAATTAAACACACGCTCAGCTATGCTAGTTTCCCAAATCGTATTCACCCAATTACTTTATATAAAAACACCTGTGTTCTTCTTGAAACACTTCAAGATTGCACCTCGTGTATATGAGTCAAACATAACATTACAAAACTTTTGTATTAAATGTAATATGTATGTTTTTACTTTTAATTATATGTCCTTGATAACTTCATAGATTGGACGTCTAACAAGCTTTATATTGAATCTAGCTTTAGTGTTAATACAATTTTAGATGTTTGAAAAGAATTTCAATATTAAACTTTGAAAATTTTGAGCATGGATTGTACATTACATTTGGAAGATAATCACTGTAAATATAAATTTCATTTGATTTTAATCTATTTTATAACTTATTATTGTTGGAATCCAATCATGATTGAATCACGGGCGTAGCGGAAAATAAAAATTTTACAAATTTCAAGTGGATCCTAATAATTGAATAAAGTGATTTAGAAATTGTACCTTGTACGCTTTTCTATTGAAAAATCTTTGAAATTATTGATCAATCAGGAGCTGTTCAAGTTTCTAACCTCTGATGGTATCCATAAAACAATTCTCAAACTGATTTGAGAGGAAAAAGACAAAAAAATGCTAACTTACAAAAAGCTCTTCCCTTTAAATAGAAAAATCATAAGAGTCTTTTATTAAAATTAAATCTCTTTAATTATAATTAAAATAAAATTATAATTATAATTAATTTAATTTTAATAAAATCAAATATCTCATATTTGATTCCCAAAAGTTTCTCAAACTTTATAATTAAGTCAACTTAATTAAATTGATTTTTTCACAAATTGCTCTTTGATGTGTGACCTATTAGGTTCCTAATAAATTGACAATAATTATAAATTATAATTTTAATTCACAATTATAATTAGATAAATTAAAACTTCTTTTAATTTATCTTTAATTCTCCAATTAAATAATTTATAATCATAAATCATGATTGACGTCTAGCAATATGTCATGATTACCGAAATATTAGGAATGTCAAAGTGATTGACTTAACTTATTTATGGATGGCTATAATGTATAATTTAATCCCTTTGTCATTCAATATTCTAATTGGACAGAGTATGGATACAGTGTCTACTCTTATCATCCAATCATGTTTGTTCTTGTTAATTAGTAATTGATTTATAATTGAAATTTGAAAACTCCTTTTCAAATATCAACTTACTCTAGCCAGATAATTCCATAAATCATTACTAATCAAAAACAGTAGAATATTCTCTTTAATTACTTTAGAGTGATGAATCCTATATTGACTTACTTTACTATCTACATATGTTCATACTGTATTCAATTACTACTAAATGAATTATCCTAGAACGATTCATAAATTAGCATCAAAACACAGTAATTCCCACACTAGATACCTTGGTAATCTCAAATCTAAAAATCAATTATACAACCATCATTATGAGACAATCCATAGACATATAAGTAAGTGACTTATTATCTAATAATCACTCATACATTAGTTTAAGTATTTCTATACTTTAATTTATGAGATCAATTACTTTCTTCATAAGAAAGAAATATAATTTATGCTAGTTTTACCATTTTAACAATATCCAATTTTGATGAAACTACAACTAGGAATATTTAGGAATAACACATAAATGTAAATTGAATCTCATAATTATGTTCTCGTCATAATTTCAATTACACAATAATTATTCCAGAATTTTATCTTTAGTAATAAAATATAAAATATTAATTACATTAATACATAAAGGTAAACAAATCCTTTTCATTAACTCAAAATAATGTCATATATTAATTTGCATCCAGTTGATTGGTAGCAAAGGCATAAACTTACAATTTGCCACTTACACTAAATCCAATCCCCTATGAATCCAATACCATATCCATCCATATGTAGATCATGTCTCTTTTGAGACAATGGATTAGTAAGAGGATCTGTTAGATTCTCTTCAGTGGGAACTCGTTCTAATGTTATGTCTTTCCGCTCCACTATCTTTCTGATCAAGTAAAACTTCCTGAGTACATGTTTGGATCGTTGATGAGACTTAGGTTCCTTTGCTTGCGTAATAGCGCCGTTGTTATCATAATACAATATTATGGGCTCAACAATGCTAGGAACCACTCCAAGTTCAGTGATGAACTTCTTGATCCAAATTGCTTCCTTTGCCACCTTTAATACTAAAATGTATTATGCTTCGATCGTTGAATCTGCGATGGTTGGTTGCTTGGAACTCTTCCAAATAACCGCACCACCATAAAGAGTAAAAATATACCCTAATTATGATCTACTATCATCTTGATCATACTAGAAACTAGCATTCGAATGACCCCGAACTCTCAACTCAGTTTCTCTATAGACCAAAAAAATATCTTTAGTCCTTCTCAAGTATTTCAAGATGTTTTTCACAATTGTCTAGTGACCCTCACCAGGATTAGCTTGATATATACTTTTTATGCTCAAAACATAAGCAACATCTGGTCTAATACATAGCATAGCATACATGATTGATGCAATTGTCGAAGCATATGTAATACAATCCATTTTATCTCTCTCCTTTTATGTCTTTAGACATATACTTTGTGAGAGAGAAATCCCATGCGATATAGGTAAGAATCCCCTCTTGGAATTCTTTACGTTAAACCTTTTTAGCACTCTATCTATATACATAGATTGAGATAATCTAAGCAACCTTTTTTATCTATCTTGATAGATCTTTATACCTAGTATATAAGCTGCTTCTCCCATATCCTTCATGGAAAACTTCTTAGATAACTATATCTTAATAAACTGGAGCATTGAAATGTCATTTCTAATAAACAATATGTCATCCACATAAAGTACTAAGAAAATGACTGCACTCCCACTTACCTTCTTATAAACACAAGGTTCATCCACATTTGTGATAAAATCAAACTCTTTGATTGTTTCATCAAAATGGATGTTTAAACTCCGCAATGCTTACCTAAGTTCATAAATGGACCTTTGCAACTTGCATACTTGATCAAGAAATTTTTTGCATTCAAAACCCTCAGGTTGTGTTATATACATATCCTCTTGCAAATTTTCATTGAGAAATTTTATTTTGACATCCATTTACTAAATTTCATAATCGTGGTATACTGCTATAGCCAATAAAATCCTTATGGATTTAAGCATTGCTACTGGCGAAAAAGTTTCATCAAAATCAACTCCTTATTTTTGTCTGTAACCTTTCGCCACCAACCTTGCTTTGTACGTATGTACATTTCCATCCATGTCAGTTTTTCTCTTAAAAATCCATTTGCACCCAATAGGTACTATACCTTCAGGTGTATTCACCAAAGTCCATACTTAGTTAGTATACATAGATTCTATTTCGAATTTTATGGCTTCTTGTCATTTTAAAGAATCGATGTCTAACTTTGCTTCTTTAAAAGTAGTAAGCTCATCATGTATGAGTGATACGTTATCCTTTCTATGCTCAATATGTAGATCTAATATAGTAGGAGGATGACATATCCTACTAATTCGTCGTGGACTATGTGTCTTTTGAACTCTCGATTGTACATCATATGTATCAACTTAAGGTTCTTGTTCCATTTTGATGTGAATTTATGGCTCTTGAACTTCTCTAAGTTCAACCTCACTCCCATTACTTTCTTTGAATAAATTCTCTTTTTAAGAATGTAGCATGTCTTGAGACAAACACCTTTTGCTTAATAGGATGATAGAATTGATAACCGAAACTCTCTTTCAGATGTCCCACAAATTTGCATTTATCTTATTTAGTTTGAAGCTTATCAGATATAGCACACTTCACATAAGCTTTACGTCCCTAAATCATCTAAGTGTGATAATCCAAGTCTTCTACCAGTCCATAGCTCATATGGTGTCTTATCGACCGATTTAGATGGAACTCTATTTAGAAGAAATATTGTGGTTTCAATTACGTATCCCCAAAAGGATATATGAAGGATTGCATAGCTCATCATAGAACGTACTATATCTAATAGTGTACAATTTCTCCTCTCAGAAACTCCATTATGTTGTGGAGTTGTAGGAGGAGATCATTGTGAGAGAATCCCATTCTCTTTTAAGTAACCAAGAAACTTGTGGTCTAAGTATTCACCACCTCGATCTGATCGAAGTGTCTTAACACTTTTGACAGTTTGTTTCTCTACCTCTAGTCTAAATTCTTTGAACTTTTCAACTGATTTAGACTTTTGTTTCATCAAGTACATATAACCATATCTAGAATGGTCATGTGTGAATGTAATAAAATATGAGAATCTACCTCTAGTATTTGTGGATATAGGCCCATATACATCTGAATGTATTAATTCTAGTAACTCACTAGCATGTTATCCCTTTCCCTTACAGGGTAGTTTGGTCATCTTTCCCAATAAACAAGTTTCATAAATTTCATATGATTCATAATCAAAAGGATCAAAATATCCTTCTTTATGTAATTTTGTGATTATAGTTTCATTGACATGACCTAACCTACAATGTCATAAATAAGATAGAGTTTGGTTACTTAATTTTCTTTTCTTACTATTTATGTTAAGAATTGGCCTTTCAAGATCTAACTCATACAAACCATTTGTAAGCAATCCAGATTCATAATAAACATCATCTTTATAAAAAGAACAATTGTTATCCTTAATTATAAAGACAAATCCATTCAAATCTAAATAAGAAATAGAAATGATGTTTCTTGTAATAACAAGAACATAATAACAATTATCAAGTTCTAATATAAGGCCAGAAGGTAAAGTTAAAATATAAGGTCCTAGAGCTAATGCAGCAACTCTTAATCTATTGACAACTCGCATATTCACTTCACCTTTCTTCAATTATCTACTCCTTGATAACATCTGCATGTTATTACATATATGAGAACCACAACCAGTATCTAATAACCACGAATGTGGAACAGAAAGATTGATCTCAATCATAAACATACCTGAAGAGATAGCTTCCTTAAGCTTTTTACCTTTTAGGCTAGCAAGATAAGATAGGCAGTTCCTCTTCCAATGTCCATTGACTCCGCAATGAAAACATGTGCCCTTGTCATTGCTCTTCTTTTTTACACCTCCTTTGACTTTTACTACATTAGTTGAAGCCTTTTGTTTCTTGTTATTATTTTTCTTAAATCCCTTTTTCTTACTTTTAGAAGAACTAACAACAAATACAAAACCAGGTTCCTTCTTAAGGCACCCTTCCGTAGTCTTAAGCATGTTTAACAGTTCAAGCAATGTCATATCCTTCTGATTCATGTTAAAGTTCATGACGAACTGTGAAAAACTCAAACTCAAAGATTGCAGCACCAGATCAATGCTTAACTTGTGATCTATGACAAAACCTAATTAGACCAATTTTTTAACATACCTAATCATCTTTAGCACATGAAGGTTGACTAAAGATCCTTTTGTCATGTTGCATTAAAATAATGTCTTGGAGATTTGATCTTTCCACCCTAGTTTGTGGGCCAAGTAACTCCTTAAGATGCAGTATCATAGTAGGTGCATCCATATTCTCATGCTGCCTCTGAAGTTCAGGAGACATGCAAACTAACATCACACATGTAGCTTGTTTAACATCATCAATATAACGTTGATATTTCTCCCAATCTTCATCAGTTGCATCTGAACAAGTTCTGATGGAGCAGGAGTATCAAGAATGTACAATTTCTTCTCTTCCCTAAGAACTATTCTTGAGTTTCATAACCAGTCCAAAAAGTTGGGTCCACTCAGCTTGTTAACATCCATGATGCTCCTCAATGTCAGGTTGGTACTCATCTTCAAATTCAATAACCAAAAAAACATAAAAGGAGTATATATTAGTTTATATCTTAAAATCAAATACAATAAGGACTTTAAAATATTTGATTACCCCCACTATTTTCTTCAAAATAATAGCCCTCACTATTATATTGAAAAATTATCAAATAATTTCTTAGTAAGCTAGGATCCTATTTAAAAATAATTGATATTGAGTTTGCTCAACAAACCAATTAAAAATAAATTAGGTAGAAAATAACTTTTCAATCACATCTCATGTGACTCCTAAAACTGTTAGGTGACAACTTTTGCCAAAAATATATCACATACATTATTCATAACCCTGCCTCTAAATTTATATGATCATAAGTTTACTCATCTAAATCATACAATTTTAATTAAGTAAAACCCATTAATTTAAAATAAAACATATCCGGGTTAAAGTGACTTTGAGTTTACTCAACAAGCCAAACAATAAACGTAAGTCTGGTTTTATTATCAAATAATGGAAAACAACTATCACGTTCATAACGTGTACTTAATATTTTATTGAGGGATTTAAATTTTCAAAATTTTCCAATCTCATCAAAATAATATAATCTCATTATATTTATAATTTCAAACAAAATACAATTATGAAAGAAATTATTTAGAAATTTTGCTTGATTCTAATTATTAATTTGATAAAAAATTTAATATAATAATTCAACTCTTGTAAAATTAAATTAAATTCCAAAATTTTCCTAATAAAAATTCCATTTGAAAACAATTTTCAAAATTTAGTAAAACACTTTTCAATTTATTAGGAGTTGAAATTAATTTAATCTCTATTAAATTAATTAAATAACAATTTAGGGTTTTAAAAACATATAAAAGGGGTTGGGAAGGTGTCTGGCGCGTTAAAGTGAAGTTTGACTATCGCATGCATCGTCTTTAACAGACGCTTCTCGAGAATGGTGGATGCGTGTGTCCACAAGCATCCGTCATCTTCTCCAAAACCTTCCCACGTACTTCGAACTGATTCCACGTTTCTCCATCTCCCTGTGTCTCACGCTCTCTCATCTTTACAACCACAACCCATCTTCCCAAGTTTCCACTTCTCACCGCCGACTTGCGTCTGCTCATCTACTGTGCGCTACTTCCTGCCATCGACTAGTCCCCACTGTCTCCCCATCTGACTCATGTCATCCACGGACATTTAATCGCCCTAGCGACGTCAACAATTAGCATCGCTTGTCACCAGTGGTGTCACGAGCAACCCATTAGCATTGCTAGCGACACTAGCCATGGGCGTCACACGTAATGCCTACCAGCATCACGTCACAGACGACCCACTGGGTCACCAAAGGTGACAGTCCGATAGGTGATAATCACCCATCTTGTTTGTTTATAAACAAGGCAGTAAACACAGGAAGGAGAAAATTGCAAGCATATGAAAATTCAAAATTTTTAGATCTTTAATGAGTAATACACAGAGGCAAAAACAGTAGCAAAAATAAGAAACAATGATTCCAAAAAAAATGAGACAAAATTGCATAGATAAATATATGCAAATTAATAGGTTTTCGACCCCATATGTGGGCATTCTAGAAACAGAACATACACAAGCAAAATTCCAAATTCAATCACATATAAATCCAAACAGTGCGTAAATGCAGAAATAAAGGAGTATTCTTCAATATTCTAAAATATACATATATACGATCATGGAAATAATTTTCAGAAATAAAATCGAGGCAAAAACATATATTTTTTCAAAACATGCGTAAGCAAGTTTCTAGAACACTTAAAAGAATAACTTCGGATAAATAACAACACCTGAGGCACAACATATAAATTTGTATCAAAATCAACAAGAACCAAGCATTGAATCCAAGTGTAACAATTAAAGGAGACTGTGATACCACTGTTGGAATCCAACTGTGATCGAATCACAGGCGCAGAAAAAAATAAAAATTTGACAGATTCCTAACGAATCTCGATAATTGAATAAACTAAAATAAAGCATAAATCGATTTAGAAATTGTACCTTGTTCGCTTTTCTATTAAAAAATTATTGATACTTTTTTATTGATCAATCACGAGTTGTTCAAGTGTTCAGCCTCTGATAATATCCACAAAGCAGTTCTTAAATTGATTTGAGGGAAGAAGACTTAATGGTAGCTTATAAAAAGTTCTTCCCTTTAAATAGAAAAATTGTAAAAGACTTTTATTAAAATTAAATCTCTTTAATTATAATTAAAATCAAATTGTAATTATAATTAATTTAATTTTAATAAAATCAAATATCTCATATTTGAACCCAAAGTTTCTCAAACTTTATAATTAAGTCCATCTTAATTAAATTGATTTTTCTTTCACAAATTGCTTTTTGATGTGTGACCCATTAAGTTCCTAATAAATTGACAATAATTATAAATTTTAATTTTAATTCACAACTAGAATTAGAATTAGATAAATTAAAACTTCTTTTAATTGATTTTTAATTCTCCAATTAAATAATTCATAATCATAAATCATGATTGACGTCTATTAACATGTCATGATTACCTAAATATCAGGAATGTCAAAATGATTGACTTAACCTGTCCATGGATGACTATAATGTATAATTTAATTATTTTGTCATTCAATATTCTAATTGGACAGAATATGGATACAATGTCTACTCTTATCATTCAATCATGTTCGTTCTTGTTAATTAGTAATTGATTTATAATTGAAATTTGAAAACTCCTTTTCAAATATTAATTTATTTTGACCAGAGAATTTCATAAAGTATTACTAATCAAAAAAAGTAGAATATTCTCTCCAATTACTTTAGAGTCAGGAATCCTATATTGACTTACTCAACTATCTACATATGGTTCATACTAATATTCTCTCTAATTAGTTTAAAGTGAGGAATCCTATATTGACTTACTCAACTATCTATATATGGTTCATATTGTATCCAATTATTACCAATTGAATTATCCTATGACGATTCATAAGTAGGATCAAGACACAATAATTTCCACACTAGATACCTTGACTTAGGGCTTTATACAATAGATTTTTTGACAACATAAAAAAAATGTTTTTAATTTTAACTATATTTTATTTTGTAATAAAAATTATTTATGCATATAAATATTATTTAAAATATATTAAACA
>JANSVA010000218.1:9852043-9866195 GCA_025504915.1 Erythroxylum reticulatum | reverse complement strand
TTATGCATATAAATATTATTTAAAATATATTAAACAATATGCAAAGCACAATATATTAATTATTATATAATTTTAAAATATATGAAACATCAATGAAAATATATCTAACCAAATCTTTTATGTGGATTATAACATAAGTAAAACTAATATCAAAAATAAAATATTAAAACATATAAAAAACTAAATAATATTATATAACTCCCAAAATAAAAGTGAAGATGGATTTGTGGATACTTTGGGAATTATGTGTAAAATATAAGAACAAAAGAGACTAAAAAATAGGCTCATTAATTGATCTAAAAAATTTATCTGAAAAAGCGTTTTTTTATAAGCTTCAAATTTGAAATTCTTAAAAAGTTATATTTTTGTTGCCAAAAAAATCATATCTATTAAAGAAGTACATTTTGATTTTATAGTCAAATATTCATTTTTTTTATTGCAATAAAAAAGTACTTATTGATCTCCTAAAATCTCATCCAAAATAAGCACCGGAAATATATGTGCATGATTTGACCTTCCTCAAAAATAAGTCATGAACTGCCATAGTCATGCAAGTTTTGGATAAGGCAAAATTCTCCAATTATAGTGTTTATGGTCTCCGCTGGAGCTTCTTCTACTATTTCTGCCACATATCCTTGATCTCCACTGTCCATCTCCTCTTTGTTTAGGGAACACACAACTACAAATGGCATGATCGATAGATCAACATACAAACACAAACAAAAATAATAATTGAGTGTACATATTATCAACATACCTAGAGTCTAATGATTGTTACAATAAGATAACAAAATGTTACAATTAAAATTTTGACGAATTTGAGTTTTAAAAAAATTTGTATTAAAAATATTTTGAATCTTTTTTATGAATAAAAATTTTAAAGCATAAAAATATAAGAGTGTCGATTGAAATTAAAATATTTTCCTAAAAAAATAAAGGAATATTTAAACTAAAAGAATTTTAGAAAATTTGTGATAATACAAAAAAAAGTGTTGACTTTGAAATAAATGAAGGAATCGGTGGTGAAATGATTTAATACAAATATTAATTATAGAAAAGGACGAAGTTTATTTTCAAAAAGTGACAACACAATGACAATTAATGCAACTCCTTTTTGGCTTTTGTTTCTAATCAAATCAAAATTTTAATACAATGTGTACATATGTTGACATATAGAAAGACTATTTTATACGATAATTTACCTCAATAAAGTTAATAATAAAATTAGTAATAGATTATATTTTAACAAGTTAAAATTTTAAATATTTTATTATTATTATTATTAACGATATAATGGAAGGAGACTTGTTATTGTAAAAATTTAGATTCTACACGAGGCTTTACGGGATCATAGTACTTGGCAAAACTGCTCAGAGCGCACTTTCACCAACCCGGTTCTGGTATCGGCTTCGAGCCCATATCTGGACTCCTGACCCTACATGCTAAAGGAGTGTTGAAGCTAGCGAAGGAACAGGCAGACCATAAACGTATACAAAGTTTTTTACGAACGGATGCTTCTCAGGAGATTTACCTTCGACAGACTTTGTGGACGGCTGGGATTGAAGCAAAGGCAACAATAAAGATTAAAGACCGTAAATGAGATGGACCCCATGTCAGATATCAAACTGGTGGCCAAGAAGAAAGCAAGGGCCACTATCAAACACGCCTCACCATTGGCTTTTGAAACCTGTGGCCATAGGTGAAGAAATGTGGAGTCAGACCCAGAAACCAAAACACCCTCTTTCATCAACTATAATGTCCTGTGACTGTGAGAGCTTCTTAAATCCACAAGTCGTGTATTATCCCTTCTGGAATCTACTTGTAAGGACCCCCATTTTATCTTCATTCGCCAATCTTAGTCTCTCTTTAACTGTCGTCACAATCAAACAACACCAGGAGGTCCAGGACCTCATCAGACAATACCAACAAAAAACAATCGAAGAAACAACCTTAAGCGAGAGAGAACATAACTATCACCTGTCCAATCATTGACACGTTAGAATTATTTCTTGTAGGTAGCGTTGGTGTTTGTTACATCTCTTAATTTAATTAGGCTTCTGTCTGCTTTTTTTTGTGAAACTGGGAATGAATCTTCTTGTATGGTGATTGGAGAAATGAGACTGGGAGAGAACTATGCGTACCCTTTGTGATGCTTGTGAGAGTGCTGCCGCCGTTGTCTTCTGCGCCGCCGATGAAGCTGCCCTTTGCCGTACCTGTGACGAGAAGGTTTGCTTCCTTCTATTTTGGATACTATACAGTTGATTACTTCAGTCTTTACATTTTTTTTAATTATCGAAAGGATTGAACTTGAAAGGTTTGCTTTAATGGAGTGTCACTTTTAAATAGAAGACTTCCACTTATTAATCAAGTTTATTGCTCTATTTTGAAGAATAAGAGTGATTTGTTACTTCAAGATTGAAACTTTTTGATACCTTGCAAGTTAAAAAATGAGTCTTTTGAAATCCCGATGTTGGTCTAGATTACCTTGGTCACCATCGTTTCTCTTGGCTTTGAATTACGATCACAAATGGGGTTGGCAGGTCCACATGTGTAATAAACTTGCTAGCCGGCATGTACGAGTCGGTTTGGCAACTCCAAGTGATGTTCCTCGCTGTGACATATGTGAAACTGCACCTGGTATATGAGTCCTTATTGCCGTATATATAAATACTCTCTTTTTGAGCTGAAACCATCATTTGGTGTTCTTGCAAGATTGTCACAAACTTATGCTCTCTGCCTGGAAAAATGTTGCAGCTTTCTTTTACTGCGAGATAGATGGAACATCTCTTTGTTTGCAATGTGATATGGTTGTTCATGTTGGTGGTAAAAGAACGCATGGAAGATATCTGCTACTGAGGCAGAGAGTTGAGGTATCTAATTGTGACCTTGAAAGAATTGCCTATTTACATTTCCTTCATTTATGCAGAAACATGCTTAGTTCCCCTTCTATATATTCGGTAGTTTCCAGGGGATAAACTCGAAGACCCAGGCTTACAGCCTATGGACCGGGGTGAACCGATGAAAGGACAAAATGACTCATCTAAGCTGACAATAGGGGAAAATCGGAAAAATCATCGGGCCTCTCCTATTCCAATGTCTGATGGAAATTCTGATGGGGTTGCCAAGATGGATAATAAAATGATTGATTTGAATATGAAGCCTCATAGGGTACATGAGCAAGCTTAAAACGATGAGGTTAGTCGATGGAGTCTCCATCCAAGTGGATCTTGAATTTTTATTTATTAACTACTTTGTAGACTACTAGGAGCTAATAAGACTCTTCGGCCTTCGGAAGTCAGGAGTGTTGGGTAAAAACGATATGCTGGTGAAAGACTGAAAGAACTAGTGTCTACCTAAGTTTGATTTGATTAAATTTTCAAAATAATAATAACATTTGATGGTGAAATAACTTTTGCGTTACTTTGTGTAGCTGTAAGAATGCATCAATGATCTATGAATTTCAGAGATTTTCTTAAATAATCTATGAAATTTGAAGTGACAGTCGGTCCTGTGGGAATTTAATTCAGTAGAACATTTTAACTACATATAATGATGTAGATAATCTTTAAAACTAGAATGACATTTCCTGTGTTTACTGGAATCATCATTACTTATGTGGGGAGTGAAACTCAGACATTAAGAATTCCCATGGATGATATATGATTGACTAGAAGTATAAGATCATTTTGGAAAGAAAGTTTTATGAGATTTTACGAGAAATCTCAGTTTTCACATACCGAGTACGAGAGATGATATGCATTTAGTTTTATTTCCGCGACGAATACAAGTGAAGAGATAGAATCTAGGATGCATCAAACAGCATCAATTGATCTTTTCAACAAAAAACACATTTTTTTCTAGGATCTAAATTACCTGATTTAGTGGAGGCCTCTCCCTTTGTACATCACGAGGTTGCAACTTGGCGATCATTGTCAATAACAAACCGGCAAAAGAAATAATCACAGAAGTTCTGATGATTAAAGTTCTCGACATGGTAGTTCAGTTCTACCATTTGGCTAATTAGATGGTATTTCTTTACTCAAAACTTCGATGTTAGCAGTCAAGTCCACTGTCTACAGTATGAATCCGTTCATTCTAGGTACTGATTCTGCTGAATCAATTAACTTATAACTTCAGCAGACCTCTGTTGACAGTATGAATCCGTTCATTCTAGGTACTGATTCTGCTGAATCAATTAACTAATAACTTCAGCAGACCTCTGTTGACAATTCTTTCTTCTTTTTCCGCAGGAGCAATCATCCTTTTGGTAGCATTTACCATCAACAAGCTGATAGTGTTAATGGCTACGGGAGAAAAGTGTTCTATTTATGCTTGCAT
This sequence comes from Erythroxylum reticulatum, assembly GCA_025504915.1. Classification (NCBI taxonomy): domain Eukaryota; kingdom Viridiplantae; phylum Streptophyta; class Magnoliopsida; order Malpighiales; family Erythroxylaceae; genus Erythroxylum; species Erythroxylum reticulatum. The sequence goes on along the minus strand of JANSVA010000218.1, from coordinate 9,861,857 downwards.
TAAATAGTAGTCAGTGTTTCAACTTTCCCCTGTTTTTCTAGTGAAATATGACGTTCTTGTTAGTGTTCGAGGAGGTATGTTGATGTAGTGTAGCTTAGTTTCAAAGGGCCCTGGACAAGACCAAGTTTTTCTATTCCAAAAGCAAAAGAATGCAATCGACTACTGTGAGTTGCATGGGTATTAGTTTGAAACACTATTTAAGCACTAGCCAGGCGCTCGTGTACTTTGCAAATGGCATTTCATAAAACCCGATCTTTTGTTTTGCTGCTTTGGTCAATTAAGTTTTTTTTTTTTTTTGTATCTGGTTTTGAATTATGAAATGTCATCTCTGGAAGCAGAATTTGACTTCTAACGCATTCAGAAGCTCATCAAGTTTGTGATCCAAATGTCAGACCATAAAAGATTTTAAGATCTCGTTTGTCCCCGTCCAAGTTTAAAAAGACGTCTCCTTCACCTGTTTGCCTTTCTGCATGCAGAAAAGGTCAAACGATTTGTGCCTTCAAAGAAAGTTAACAAAACTTGTTGATACCTTTCAAGAAAAGAAACGCCAAAATCACGTGAGAGTGGGGAAGATAATAGGTTTTCAGCCTGATTAATATCTGTACTATTTGACCTCAAAAAATAGGCAAGGAAACTAAAAAATAGATTTTATATACTGAAAAATAGATATGGATATAGATTTAGATATGGATATAGTGATTGACTTCGAAAAATAGGCAAGGAGATTAAAAAATAGATTTTAAATTGATGCTGAAAAATAGATTTTAAATGGATGCTGAAAAATAGATGCAGATATAGATTTAAATATGGATATAGTGATAACCCGAACTGATAGATACTCGTATCTTATTTGTTTTTATTAACTCTATTTTTTCTTTTTTTAATATTTATGGTTAAATATGATAAAATATTAACATTTTTTAAGAAGAAATAATTTTAAAATCCTACTTTACTCCTCAATCTTCACTTTTTCATCATATTTTCTTTTCTTATAAGATGATAATAATATAAATGATATGGAGATGGAGTTTTAAAGGTTGTGAAGTTTACGCAAAGATAATTTGAAGCTTTTAATATTTCAGTCTTTGTTCCAATTCTTGATTGTGAAAAATATATGTTGTTTTTGCACTAGATATTATGATTTTTATTATTTCAATTTTATAGTTTTTTAAAACATACAAATTAAAATCTTAACTTATTATTATTAAAGTAATTTTGATTTGGAGCGTTTGCAAAAATCTGCTTTTTATATTTTCTATTTAGAAGTTATATTTTTATATGCTATATAACCCGATGGATATCCAAAAACCTGAACAATCCAATGGATTTAGATATGGGTAGTAAATCGTAAAAATCGATGAATATGGACATGAATATGGGTTGAGTTATAAAAAATGGATATGGATATGAATAGTGTAATACCTGAACCGAACCCTACCTATTGTCATCCCTACCTGAAAGTCATTGATTTCTTTAGGAATTGAAAACTTGGGAGGCACTTGGTTCATAGAAAGCAATAGGAATAAATATAGTGAGAAATGAGAATGAATATAATCATTATAATTATAATGGTTGGTTAAGAAGAAAGAATGATTACAATTACCATTGATGGTGGTTGGTTCGTTAAAAATGTTTAGAAATAAAAATTTGTTTTATATCAATTTTTAAATATATTTTAATTGACTATTTTTAATTTACGCACCCTAATTATAATGATAGAATATTTAAAATCAAGTCTATTGTAATTTTTCCTTTCCAATAGCTCTTGAAGAAAAAACAATATTCTAGTATTTTCTTGCATCAACATATCATTAGCTACATAATATCCTCAAAATATTTTAATCATTTTAAATATTGTGCAATTCGTCGGCACAACTATAATATCCACTATTTCATTCCATAGTAAAATCAAGTAAAATAGTTTAATACAATTTATATTCCTCTGATAATGCAAATGATGTTATATTTTAAGTAATTAATGAATAATATTTTAATCTATTACATTGTAATTAACTAATTAAATAATTATATTTTAATTAATTACATCTTAATTAGATTTTAATTAATTAGATTTTATATTGATAATTATTTTAATTAATAATTTAATTATATTTTAATTAATTAATTAGAATTTATCATAATTAATTATATTTTAATTATATTTAATTAAAGAATTAAAAAATATTAGTGTTAATAAGAATCAAAACCATTCCTCCCACAAATAGTGAGTATGGACTATTACCTAAAACTTAGGTATGAAAAAATTATTTAATTAATCATAATAACTAACTAATAATTACCATTCATTCTTTTTCCATTAATTTATTATCGTACCCCTTATCCAAACTCCAACTAAATTAAAAGAAGTGAGTTAGAAAAACTTACAACTTTCCATTCAAGTTCTTCAAATGGTTTGCTATTCCTAGCCTACTTTTCTTCTACATAATTTTTTTTTTTGAAACCGAATAACCTAAATTGTTACTCTTTAGATGTGCGTTAAGTAAATATTCGGATTGATACAATAGTCTGTAAACATCCTCTAATTCTTAATTCTTTGTCATTGAAAAAATTTTAACTCATGATTTTGATAGATTAAAAAGATTACAAATTCTATCAAGCATCATATTTTACTTGAGAAAAAAATAAACATATTTAAACTGTTTTCAAAAGAGTTCTAGTTTCTAATTAATTAATTCCTTGCATATTCACTTAATCTACAAAAATTTTCTATACTTCAAAAAATTTCATAAAAGTTCTTTTCATGCTTTTGAAAAAGAAAACAAGCTATTTGTAAAAATATAAAAAGGAATGCCTTGTTTTTTAAAAAGTTCATAATAAGTCCTATTATTTTCTTTAAATTCAACTAGCATGGCAATTTTTTAGAATATGTCATATTCTATATGAATAATTACGTAACGTTACTTGAGATGATTGAGATGGTAAATTAGAAGAGTGATATACGTCAATTAAATTGATTAATTCATTACATTTATTAATTATTAATAAAATATATTGAATAGTTTAATAGTAGAGATGTCAAAAAGAGCCCCGCCTTGTTCGATTTTGGCCCAAGTTGATCAGGCCATGGGTCGAGGTCCAGCCCGAACGTTACTTCCAAAACGACGTCATCTTGAAACTTTTTTTTAAATGGTGGGTCGGGTTGGCCCGTCGAGCTATCATGATTGTTGCCCCGACCCGGCCCATTGACATCTCTATTTAATATGATGATTAATTAACCTTTCAATAAAATAATAAATTAAAGGATTTAATTCTTATTTTTGATTTTATTCTTTATTTTTATAAATAGTTAGTAATTAGCTTAATTGATTACATTAATGGATGAAATTATAGATATTAGTTTTTATTTAGCATATTTATATCTTATTAGTTAAATCAAAAAGTTTATATAAAAATTTATTAATAAATAAAAATGAATTACTTATTGATAAAGAAATTAATAGCTGGCCAAACTTTTAAGTAGTGAAATGATTGAAATTGTCTTCTTATAAAAATAAGGAATTAATTAATCTTTTATTCATTAATATTATTATATATTTTTAATTAAAAAACTAATATTAAAGTAATTAATGTATTATTCTTTATCAATAAAATATATTTTATTAATAAAAATTTATGTCACATATTTAAAATTTATTTATAAATAACCTGATATTAATATGATATATAAAAATTAATAGTTTTATTTAAAAATAAAAGAGTTATTTATAAAATATAAATTATAAAAAAACGTTATTTTATTAAAATACATAAATAACTTACTTTTCAGTTTTTGCATAATAGAGGATTTTCTTACGAAATTGCTAAAAGTATGAGTGATGATGTAAAGTTGCTCTCTTTTACCCATTAATTAACTCTCTTTCACTGCCTTAATGAAAGTCCAGCTACTTATCCTAGGAATATTTTGAGGTCACACACGACATCCTCAAACAACAAGGAAGCACTGCCAAGTGGGAAAGCATAGCTGGTAAGTATGGACTTGGTCGCCGGTTTGGTACTCTTTACGGTATCTCTATCGTTTCTCACGACGGTGTCTCATGGCTTTGCGTCGCAACGTGCGGTGCTTCAACGCTTGTCGGGAAGCAACAAGTACTTGACTACCGACGTGCTATGGTTCAATCAAACTCTCGATCACTATTCTCCATATGTAGCTTCCTTCTCCAACGTTCTCTCTGAAATGGGATTTTATAATTATTCTATTTAAGGTTTGGTGATGTGACTTATAGAGTTAGGGTGTCTGCAGGATCATAGACGGTTCGAGCAGAGGTATTATGAGTATCTTGACCACTTTAGAGCTCCTGATGGGCCTATCTTTCTGAAAATTTGTGGCGAATATTCGTGCAGCGGAATAGCCAATGATTACTTGAGTGTGAGTCTTATATTGGGTGTCAATTAATTGATAAATTCAGAGAGCATTTCTCAATGGTTAGTTTGATTAATGGAAGCAAAGTTGGACGAGTTTTCACATGTTATTGTTGGCGTGCATTGTTTGATGAGCCCAAGGTTCCTAACTTATAAACTGCTTGTGCTTTTTGGGTTTGGTTTTCAGAAGATGGAAATTTTGGTTATTTATAATGGCGAGAAAACTCTCCGGTTAAACTCGTTGGGTCGTACAGGTTTTGGCAAAGAAGTTTGGAGCAGCTGTGGTTTCGCTTGAGCACCGTTACTATGGAAAGAGTGTACCATTCGATTCTTTAACAACTGAAAACTTGAGATATCTTTCATCCAAGCAGGCGTTGTTTGACTTGGCTGTTTTCCGACATCATTATCAGGCAATTACTTATTTCATGGTTAAAAGCATTTCTTGTTTTCTATTTAGAAGATGATATTATTTGTAGTTACTAGTTAGCGTTAACGAGTGCGCTTCTCTGTAGATATTTAGTCTTGAGAATATGTTTCTGTATATGAAGTATATGTTCTTATCTTCCCTTTTCTGCCTTCTTTTTAGTTGCAAGACAGAAACTAGACAGAAGAGAGAAAGGTCTGATCTTAGAGGGTTTAGTGAATTTTCTGGTTAACCCAAGAAAACACATTTACTCTTCAAAACAGAAATATGCCCTTGGAACTGGTTTACTTAGTTTCAAGTTGGAAATTTACCCCATTTGTTACAGTAGCTCTTTCATCCGTACAAAATTCAATAAACTTGCCTCTCCGACTCTATTGTGGAGCATAGCAACAGCTACTACTAGCCTCATTTTCAGTTTGGTTGACAAAGTTTTCTTTTTAGGAAATCCTAAACCACAAGCTCAACAGAACAAATGTTGAGAATCCGTGGTTCTTCTTGGGTGTCTCATATGCTGGAGCTCTAAGCGCGTGGTTTCGTCTTAAATTTCCACATTTAACATGTGGAAGCCTTGCAAGTTCTGCTGTTGTTCTTGCTGTTTACAATTTCACTGACTTTGATAGGCAGGTAAAGAATTTGATATATATCTAATTTATGACCTTGTTCCTTTGGGTTGGATTACATGAAATAGGTGCTTCTGCATCTTGAAGATTTTGTTTTTGTTCGTGTTGTAAGATCATAATTACGCTAAATCTATGACCTTGTTCCTTTGGGTTGGATTACAAGAAATATGTGCTTCTGCATCTTGAAGATTTTGTTTTTGTTCTTGTTGTAAGATCATAATTATGCTATCCTCTTCCAGATTGGTGAGTCGGCCGGTCCTGAATGTAAAGCTGCACTGAAAGAAACTACTCATCTTATTGAAGAACGTCTTGCATCAAATAAAAAAGCGGTAAAAACATTATTTGGATCTGATGAGGTAAAATTTCTCTCCTATCATTATTTTCTTGAATCAGAACAAATGAGCCATACCCCAGAAAAGGGTTTACTTAACTCAGTTTTATTTTATCTGTACTTTTTCATCTGTTTTACAGCTTGAGATCGATGGAGATTTTCTCTATTTTCTGGCAGATGCGGCAGTTATGGCAGTATGTTTGGTTTCTTTCCATTGTTGTCACCTATCTACTTGAAGTTTTGAATTCATGAAATATTTATGCATATTTTGCAGTTTCAGTACGGAAATCCAGATGTGCTTTGCACCCCTCTGGTTCAAGCAAATAAGGCTGGAGAGGATCTGGTGGTAAGCTCCACTTTCTTTACCTTCTGCTCATCTTTCTGCATGGCTGCATATGTGTAATAAAACTACCATTTTTGGATCACGTTCAAATCAGTTTTGTTGACAGGGTACATCTTTGTCCCAGTTTCTAGCTTCCTTGGAAGTTGTTAGATATCCAGATAGCTAAAACCTCAATTCAGATTGTGACTAACATTGCAATTTCTGCACATTGTACGGAAACTCCTGTTGGACATGTTACATGCCTGATCCTTGTATAAATGATAATACTAGGCATCCAAATCCCAGCATCACATATTACTTACGTCGCCACTTGCCTGAAATTGAAATATTGGGTTATAAATCTTATCAAGTTAGACGTTGCAAGTGCTTTCATGGATAAACTAATTGTGAAGCATGATGATAACATTTTGTCAATTTTCAATTATGATATCTCATCCTTTTACTTATTTAATGCACTTAAAATGATCACACATAAAAATTGCAGGATGCATATGCCAAATATGTAAAAGAGTATTATCTTGGAAGTGTTGGTGCCAAAGTTGAAACATATAACCAAAAACATTTGAAGGAAACTTCTATAACCGAAGATTCTTCAGATCGGTTATGGTGGTTCCAAGCATGTACTGAAGTTGCATATTTCCAAGTGGCGCCCTCCAATGATAGTATTCGCTCTTCAAAAGTTGACACAAGGCATGTTTTTATTCTTTTATGTAGCTTCTTGCATTCTGTGCTTCTGTATCAAAGTAGTGCTTTGTCTCTGTATTATTTTGTCCTTTTCTGGTTTGCCCATTTGAAAATCGTTGCTCTCATGTTGCAGATATCACTTGGACCTTTGTAAGAATGTTTTTGGAGAGGATATTTATCCTCAAGTTGACGTAACAAACATATACTATGGGGCTACAAAAGTTGCAGGTCCGCATTATCACTCCTCTAGTGAATATAACCAAACTAATTGTGTTCGAACATAGTAGTTAAAAATATCTTCCATGTTCAACTTACAACTTATTTCCCTTTAGTTGTATTTCGATTACAATTGCTCTGTCTCTTGCACTAACACATTGCTAAACTAGCAGCAGCCACTTTTGAATCAGCTTATCTCTTGTCATGTCATTATGCTAAATTGTAAAAGTTTTTAGACGCATCAGAAAGAAGGAATCATTAGTTAGCTGAACTGCATCAGAAGGATTTATGTGAAAAATATAAGCAAATAACTCGGGCAATGGGATTTATTAAGTATATTTCCAATGGTTATATGCAATTATGTTTGCATTCTTGATATTGTTGCTTTTGTGAGTCACTATCAAATACCCGTTAATGGCTGCAGCTTCAAAAGTTGTTTTCACAAACGGTTCTCAAGATCCCTGGCGTCATGCATCAAAAAAGATTTCAACCCCTGATAGTAAGTTCAAAAATTCCTTAGAAAACCAAGCCAAAAGAAAATGAACAACAAGAGGACTATTTCTATATTTATATGGATTCAAACTTTTCCAATCTTGACTTTCTCTATTTATAGAGTGACTGTCTTTCAAATTTTTACAGTGCCTTCCTATCTAATCTCTTGTCATAATTGCGGGCATGGAACTGATCTGCGAGGATGTCCCCAGTCTCCTTTTAACCTTGAAGGTATGCATGGTTTTTTGTGGTTATTACAGAAGTGATATGTATGGTGAAAACAATTTGGATTAACATTAAAACTATATATGCATGACTGTTTTAGGCTTCTTTTTACCTTCAAATGACCTAATCAAGATCATGATCCTGTTCAACAAGCAGCCCTGATATAGAAACAATCTCTTAGAGTTTTTCTGTTAGATCTTAAAATCATCACTTTTTTCACGTTTTCATTATACTTTTGTGAACTTGTCAATTTTCGCCTCAGGCAATGCCCAGAACTGTAGTTCCCCTGAAGCTGTTCAGAAAGTACGGCATCAAATGATAAAACATATAGACTTCTGGCTATCCGAGTGTCAGGCTGATGGTAGGAGCTACATGTGATTCTGTTTTATACCAGAAATGAAATAATAACTGATGTTGGTTCTATGTACTGCCTTGTCAATAGGTGCTTAGTTGCTCCTCTGTGAAAGCAACTTCCCACGATGAGCTGTCATTCCTTGTACCCTTGGGACTAACCTGGACAGAAACGTATACACAATTACATTAATATTTCGCAACAGCACTTCACTCGTGTTGCACAGCTTCTGCAAGGTTATCTATGTATATGATGTTGGTAGAAAGGAACTAAACCTGATTATTACAATTTTGCTCAACTCAAATCATTAAGATTATGTGAATGACTATGATTTGATATTAGAAAATGTAATAGGCTATTGTCAATTTGTTACTTCTACAAGAACTCCTTATCCCGGTGACTATCTGTTCATGTAATGTAAGGGTCCATATGAATTAATGTGAAATTCATTAATCACATCTCGGCAGTCTTCACCAATTACCTTTATAAGATCTGGAGGAATAGGTAATGAACCTGTTGAAACTTCTGCTTTCCTACTTACGCTAGACAGGGAGATGTGCAGTTCTTTTGCTTAACCTTAGGAACTAAAATCAATTTACATTGTACACCCTGCAGTGCAATGGCCAACGGGTGAGTTACTAAATTTGATAGTACGAAAAAGAAATTTACCTTCATTCTAATTTGTGGCTCAACTTGTCATATCTTTATGAAACTAGAACGCTATTATAGATTCTTTAACTTGGACAGGACCTTTAGTTTTGTGCTGATGTATTAACCCTTCTCAGAGTTGTGAACTTATGTTCGGTACTCCATTTTACAGCCTTTTTTCGAGAAATCAAAGTCTTGTTACTTGGGGTACAAAAATTACATACTTGATTCCCTTTTTCCTCCACTTTTTCACCTTCCAGCAAAGAGGCAGGTGTATATAGGTGTGGAAAATATTTGGTTATAGATATATAAGAAAAATGAAGTCCTTTTCTAAGCCGAACGTATTAATTTATCTTCTGGTATTCCATCGACGAACTTCTAGGCATCAGTAACACTAAACATTATGGACAACAAGTTTGCGACAGAAGGATCCTTCACTGCACCTAGACAATCAGTGCTCTTGTATTGACGTTAACATCCTAGTAAATGTAGCTCTTGACAAACATTAATTGCTTGGCTTCATCGCACTCTCCCTCGCCAGTGTATTTGCCTAGCTGAGCTGGAGAGTTGGCCTTAGCACGAACAAGCAAGGTTTCCTACGCCTCTTTCACACGAACTCTTCCTTCCCACTACATGAGGCAAGTGTTCTGAAGGGCTCTTGCATATGAGAAAGATGCGTGGCCCGGGGTTCGGACTTTAGTTCAGAGTTACTTCAACTTCAGATTGCCCCCAGATAAAAACTTCCCAAAAGAAAAACATATTCACTACGTCTTCGGAAAATTTATGGATGATTGTTTATGGCAAACTGGCAATGCTTATTCAAGTGAGTTCTCATTCACTTGCCATAATTCCGGGAACAGCCGGTGGGTTCTATGGTGTATTTCTATAATCAATTGATTTGATGTAGATTTTGTGATATAATTAAAATTCTTTTTTTATCTTATTAATTAACGTGAGATAAAATCCATAGAATAAATATATTTTTATAAATTAAATTATAATAAAATCATAATTATGATATCTATATTATATTTACGTATTATTCCTAAATTATTCTTAGTGATTACTTTATTAAGACTAATTATTAATAAAGAGGAAG
>JANSVA010000218.1:9826627-9851943 GCA_025504915.1 Erythroxylum reticulatum | reverse complement strand
TATATTATATTTACGTATTATTCCTAAATTATTCTTAGTGATTACTTTATTAAGACTAATTATTAATAAAGAGGAAGTAATTGATCTTATAGATTAAAAGTGTATAAAAAATCATAATTATGATATTCATATTATATTTACGCATTATTCCTAAATTATTCTTAGTAATTACTTTACTAAGCCTGAACATTAATAAAGAGGAAATAATTGATCTCATAGATTAAAGTGCATAGATACTTAAACAAATATATGAATGCTTATTAAAGAATAAACTTATTAAACATGCTTGAATATAAAGCTCTTGATTAGGACATTACTTGTGTCTCTATAGATTTTTTTCATTATGATAGTTGTATAATTAATACTTCAAACTTGAGATTACTGAGGTTTCTCTTATAAGAATTACTATTTTTATATTACTTATAATATATTCTATTTAGAGTAGCTCAGCCTATAGTACTAGAATGTAATATGCACTACGTGGAGATAATGGAATAAGTCGATAAACAATTTGTTACCCTAAATTAGTTAGAGAGAATATTTTATTGTTCTTTATTATTAGTGATTTAAGAAAATGTTTGGACATAATAAATTGATATTTGAAAAAGTTGTTATCAAATATCAACTATAAATTAATTGCTAGGTAGCAAAAATAAATATGATTGGAGTTAAATAAAGTAGACATTAATTTTATACCATATTGTTAATTAGGCATTAGATGACAAAAGAATCAAATTATACGTTTATAACCATAAATGCACAAGTTAAATCAATTTAATAGATATTAAGCTTGAAGTATGATTACAAATTATTCAAATAAAGAACTAAAGATAAATTAAAAGAAGATTTAATTTATCTAATTTTAATTCTAACTATGAATTAGGGGTCTAATTTATAACCATCGCTAATAAGTTATAAATTTAATGGGCACACATAAAGTGCAGTTTAAAAGAAAAATCAATTTAAATTAAATTAAATTTAATTGTGAAGTTTGAAAATTTTCATTAATCATATTGTTAGACTTAAAATTCAATAATAATTAAGAAATCTAATTTTAATTAGAAAGAAACTCTAGGATCTTTTTTCTAAAAATAGGAGAAACGCGTAAGAGAGTAAACACTCTATCCTATCTTCTTAAATCTTTTGAATTCTTTTCTTGCTACGTGGATATCATTAGAAGCTAGTTACTTCAATAATTTGTGGTTGACAGTTTAAAAAGAAAAATTTTAGAGAAGTTTGATTCAAGTTAGCTTTAACTTTTACGTATGATTCGTATTTTTAAAGTTATTTGATTAGCAAGATATGATCGAAAAACTACGAAAAAAATTTCTATTATACCTATGATTCGATGACAATTGATTTTCAATTTTAATGAGTTTAAGGCTTAATTGATGGATCGATTAGGGTTTGTTCAATTTTAATGAGTTTAAGGCTTAATTGATGGATCGATTAGGGTTTGTTTTTTGTTGATTGAAAGACAATGAATGCATTTTCAACTTGTTTAAATTCTTAGTTTTTTTGCCTTGATGAAAATTCGGCATGTCCATGGCCTTGCTTATTTATTCCTCAAAATCAATCTCTTGGCTCTCATATTTTTGTAGTTTATGGAGAAACATGTTTGGTTGCCTTTGTTGTTAGTATTTATTTTAGAAATCAATTACATGCCTCACCTGGCTTTTTATCTGCTGGAAACTTGGATTGATTTTTGCCTTTTTATATTCATTTTTTTCTGGAAATGTGAAAAACTTGTTGGTTTTGGATAAATGTTTGGAGTTTTTAGAAAATCATACATTTGTCCCATAGTTCAATATCTAGAAAAACTTGTTTTGATTATAGATTGTGTGTGTTTTTAGGTGTGCGAATTAGTGTTAAGAGATGCCAACGATGGAGCTTCTTCAGTGGTGATGTTAGCTGCTGATGAACCTCCTATCGCCAGTGGTAAAGGAAAAAAATTGTCCAAACAAAGTGAGATGTACACATAAAAGCAATGTTTTGCATTTCGTATCATACCGGATCGTACGTATTGTACCAGTCAAAAAATAATACTAAAATATATATACTAGTACTAGATGTTGGTACCAATCTGTAACCAACTGTTTTGCTTGGCACTAGCCGGTACCGACGGTATTCAAAATACTAGTCGTATATTGGCTGGTATTGAAAATTTAAAAAAAATATAGGGGTTGAATGGATAAGTGAAATTAAAGTGTTACTGTAATAAGGATGTTCAAGGGCATTTTTGAGAGATCACTTGAGCATAAAAGAACATAAGCTTATAAGGAAGGGTAAGATGGACTTTTTAGGCTCATTAAAGGTACAAATGGAAAAAGAATACGCTGCCTTGCTTAAAAGAGGAGAAAAACTTGAATTGAAGAGGGAGGAGAGTGAAAAACGAAAATAGGAGAGAAGAAGAGAGGTTTCGGTGAAAAAGAAAAGAAGAGAAATCAAGTCTGTTAAGGTAGATTAACCATTTTTTCTTCTTGCTTTATTAAAGGAATGGGTTGTATTGAGGATGAAGAAGTCAGATAGAAAAGAGGTTGTGTGAGAAGAATATACATTAGGAGAACCGAATTGATTTTAGGGTTTTTAAACTAGATCTTAGGTTTTCTAACGTAGATGAATTATAGGTAGGTTAGATTTGAGTTTAATTTGCGTTTGTTAAAATTTTGTGATTTGTTTTAAAGTTAAGAATTTTATTGGAATGTTGTTTTGAATAAAACCTTGGTTGTTTTAGGAAACTAAGAGAATCCTACCCAAGAGCAAGGAGAAAGGCAGGCTTGACTTGGATTTTCGCAAGCTCATTAGGTTGGTAATTTATTTATAGTTATTGTGTGATTAGGCAAATTCTTGCCTATGTATGTGTATGTGATTTTTCGAAATGGATTTGCTTGAAATTGAGTTGTTGTGACTTGATTGAAAATGCATGTTGCATAGTGATTATGTTATACCTTAAGAGATGTTATAACATTTTGAATTAAACGAAAAGAAGAAAAAGCATGAAATTATGAGCATATGATACCACGATTTTGAGAATGATTATGTGCTTTTGTTTGGGCAAGAGTGGAACCATTCTGTTCTTCACGTGCACGTTGACAAGAGCCTTCTCCCGACTACCCACTTGTGACATATGAGCTCCGAAATTGGACTCATTCTGTTCATAGGGTAAACTTTAGTTTCTGTGTTGTGTCTCCATAGAACCCTTTAGCCATTTGTTTTGCATTGCATCTTTAATTTCTCATGTATATATGATGCATTTGAGTGTTATGTGTTAGAAGTATTAAACTAAATTGAAGAATGTTGGAATTATTGAATATACACATATATGTACATATGCTTGAATTTGTGGTCAATTGACAATGACTATAAATATATTAGCCACTAAGCTGTGTATCTTATCCTATTATTCCCTCCTCAGATGCAGAACGAGAAGGTTAGCAATCCTTGCAAAGCATCAAAAACTCCAAGATATTAGAAACTTTTGTAACTAAGTTAGTTTGATCACTTTTGTATAGCTTCATAAGCATGTTAAACATTGAGCATCCTATATATGTTGTAATTTCTGTTAAGCCCTCGATTATAATGTTATTATGTAATTAAAGTTATGTATGAGCTTCTGTTAATTTGAAAAATGTGTTTAGAACTGAAAAGTTCCCTAGGCGTATGTGCATGTTTCTTTTGTAGTTGTACATTTCATAATCTAAGTCTTTTATAGGAGTATAAATTATGTACCGACTTTAGGGGAAGCAACTAGACTAATTTAAGTTAAATTAGTCAAAGTTGTCTTCTGGAAAGCTATTAGCTTATCTTTCTAGCTTTTCAACGGTATAAAGTATGAAATTTTTAGATATCAGAGTCAAAAGTTATGGTCTTTATAAGTGGAGATGCTCAGGAGTTTAAGACGTATCATCTGGTGATGACATGTCGTCTGGTGAAGATGCATCGTTTGGTAAGAACGTATCGTTTGATGAGGATGTTTTGTCTGGTGAGGACAGATTGTCTTGTGAGAACGCTTCATCTTGTGAGGATACTTCGTCTTGTGAGGACGCTAGGACACTTCGTCTTGTGAGGACGCTTCATCTGATAAGGACGCTTCGTATGATGAGAACGCTTCGTCTTATAAGGATGCTTCATCTTATGAGGACGCTTCGTATTGTGAGGATGCTTCGTCTGGTGAGGACGTATCTGATGATGTCATATTGTCTGGTGCTAACATCATATCATCTGGTGTACTGTTCATCTAATCCAATTGTCTAATCCCATTTTTGACTCTCTAGACGATAAAATTTGCCTTTTAGGTCTTCACAAAAGTTGTAGATCTGGAAGTCCTCTTCGAAACCATTCAAAGAAAACCTTAATCCATAATCTTTAGTGAAAGATATGTCAATTGTTCCGAGATAGGTACAACGTGATTGAGGACATGAGCATGGTTGATTCTTTTGGCCATAACTTCATAACCCGAACTCCAAATTAAGTTATTCTTAAAGTAATAGATTCCTGACACATTTTACTATCTCTCAATAAAATTTGTAGCTTTTGGGGTCTATTTGAAAGAGATTTATGAAAGGAAAATGAGGGATCGATCGAAGGGGCACAACTAGGTTATGAACACACTTTGGATTTTTAACCATATTTTGAGCTATAGAGCTCCGAATGAGAAGGTTCTTGTTTCAAAATAAACCAAAGACATAGAGCTACAATTGGCTTAAAGAATTCAATTGTGAAGTTACCAATGGGCTGCTGTAGACAGGCCATCCTTGTGAGATGACGGCAAAGTGAGGGTTCATCGAAATAACCCTGCAAGGAAACCTACTCGTACTTTTCGACTCCGGAATGATAGTTGGGCTTTAAAAATGGGGTCCAACATCTTATAGTATCAGTGCGATTGTTGGGCTCCGAAAATGGAGTCCAACAGTCAATGTTAATGATTTTATAATGTGATGCTTAGCTATAGCATATATTATCCAATAAGCTAGAATTAAATATAATAATAAAAAGCTATGAGGTATCCAAACGATTGGATATCGTCTTGCAAACTTTATTGAAGTGTTTATTTAAATAATTATAGGATAATAGTTCTCAAGATAAGTAGTAGAAGTAAGATGAAGTTTGAAGAAGTTTAAATCTTATAATAATACATCCAAATAGAACTAGTACCTTTGTAAATACATTTGATGTACAATCAAAAAGGTCAAAAGTTGTTGCAAGATTTACTTTCATAATGAATCCAAAGAGTTTCTTTTAAGAGATAATTATGGATTTATCATGTCAATAAGAATGTTAGTGGGAATATAGTTGTCTTTTTAAGTGAGAGTTTGTAGAGATATATTATTAATACGAAGCAACATCAACAATAACATCTCAGTAAAAATCTCGCTGAGATGTGAGATCAGGGTATTAATAAGAAACATCAATCTATATTATCAATTGTTGAAGATATGATATTCAAAGAATAGCTCTTATTAGATATGAAAAGGTAATAACTTAATTCTGAAAACCAGATATATAAAGATAGATACGTAAGTTGTTTACCTATTCTAGTTTAGGTACATAGATAATGTACTAATTATGTTTAGTATTTAAGATATCTATTCATTATTAGAGATATCAATATTCTATATATGAGTTAATTTTTGAGTTAAAAGGTAAAATAGATATTAAATTTATTTTCGCAGAAGTAAATCCTATTTAAGATATCTTTTACTTGGAAAATAATTATTTTAAGTTAGAAAGGTTCTAATATAACATCAATTGTTAATCAAGCCATAGTATATTTTTCATTTAGTGAAAATGATTATTTAGATCAAGAAGTTCTTTAATGAGTTTGGTTTAGTTCTTTGAATTGTTGAAACAATAATGCACTATAAAATATTAGAACCATTAAGCATGCAAAAAAAGGTAAGATTTCATTAAAGATTTAAGTATGTATTTTGGCAGTTTCTCTTAATTATGATGATAATTAGGATAAAAGTTGTAAGATTTAAGCAAGTATTCACTAAACAAAATCTTGTAGAATTTGCTCACTAAATCATTATCCCGACAATAATACGATCACCATGTGATAATATGGTCTAAGACACTTAATTTATTGACTTAGTACAAGTGGGAGATTTTTTATGTATGCCCTACATCAAATCAGTTGGCTGTAGATTTTGTTAGATAATTAGTTAATGCATTCTTTATTTTATGTGCATTCATTTAATTAACCAATGTATAAGATAAATTTAATGGAATAAATATATATTTTTTTGTAAATAAAATTATGATGAGATTATAATTATGATATTCATATTAAAACTAGACATTAATAGAGTGAATATTAATACTTAAACAAATATGAGAATTGGCGACCTAGAGTAGCTGGATAGTAAAGAAGACCTTGCACCATACATGCTTCTGAGATTGAAAAGGGCCTCATTATAGGTCCCTAGGGCGCACATTGGATCTGAGATCCCATCTCCTCGTGGGGTTAAATGGTGGCCCACATACAACCTCTATTAGCAACCTACAAAAGAACAAAAGGAAGGAGATCATTACAATTTTATTGGAAGATTTCCCAACTCTACAAGCAAGTGGTAAAAAATATAACAATAGGGCTCCAATTGATGAAGTCAACACCTTTGTACCTAAGTCATGGAGCATTGGACTTTCAACTCACACTTTAAGAATCAAAGTCACATATTTTGAATGGGCAAACGATAGGGACATAGTAAACCCTCCAAAATAGCTTCTATAAGCTAGAGTTGCCACCTAGTCCACTACCCTTGCTGGGTTCTTTCATAAGAAGAGGCTTGCCTTCCCACTTGCCCAAAATTGGGCAGTATCTAATTGAGGAACATAAAGGTTGGAAAAAAATTTGCTCACTGAGGAGGATACCTTCATTTTTAAGTTTAATTCGAAGGAAAGTTTGCATGAAGAATTGAAGTTAGGGCCTTGGCATATTTCAAGGTAATTCATGTTCTTGAGAAAATGGAAACAGGTTTAGAGCTTGATAGGAATGGGATTGATGTATTTCCAACTTTGATTAACTTTCATGTCATCACTCTTGAATATTGGACAGTGAAGGGGTTGAGTTATTTAGCCAACTCTTTAGGGAAGTCTATATGTCTTGACTTTTTAATTGCAAGAATGGAAAGATTGTGTTATGCTCACATCTATGTGGAAGCTAATAAGGAGATCAAACTCCCTGATACTCTAGATGTCATGAAATTGGATGAGGATGGTAAGATGATTAAGGTTGAAATTAATCTCTCTTATTCTTAAAGGCCAAAGATTAATAACCAAAAGTGGAAACCTACAGCCAAGAAAGTCACTATTAGTTGAAGGAGATATTATAACAAATGCTACTAACTTCTAAAAGGAGGCTCTAACCCTCAACCAAGGAAATATGTTTGTAGATGGAAAAATTAACAAACCCAAGGAGAAAATTTCCTCTACTTATCAAATTATAAATGGATGCTAAGAAAGTAATGTTCTTATTGAGCCTAAAACTATAGCATCACAAATCGAGCATCCTGATTCTACTCCCATCCCATAAGAATCTTCAAACCAAGTTTATGTCATGAATGATAATACTAAAACCTATTTTGTAATGGAGGAGGTGGGTAACATTCCAAATTAAAGTGATTGGGAGGATCCAGATCCTTCTTCTAGAAGGAAATCAAGTAAAAGGCAAGTGTCGTAATAAAGGTAGGGGTATTCCCTTTGAAGGATTGGTCATCATCTTATCATTTTGTCCTTATGAATTTTTTGGCTTGGAATGTATGGGGTATGGATAATCATCTAAAAGGATTAGATATTAAAGATATTATTTTAGAAAAGAATCCTAAATTTATGGCTGTAGCAACTCGAAAACTCTTTTGGCTACCTAAGCTCAAAAGGGGTTATTCAACCAATCATTTACACCACTATAATGGCAGGATAATTCTAGCCTATGATAGTGAGAAGATCAAGGTTGTGCTCAAAAGTCCTCATATTAATTTATACACCTGGAGTGTAGAATATAAGGGTACTCTATTTATTTCCTTTTAACCACCATCTACGTTGCTAATTTCTTTCAAAGGATAAAGCTTTGGTAGGATTTGAGAAGTCTTAGAGCCTTAATCTCCTTACCTTAGATGTTGGTTGGCGATCTAAATTGTTTCATATCTCCTTTTGAGGCTGAATGTAAAAGGCTAAAAATAAGGGGAATGGAAAGAGAGCTAATACAAATGGTTCATCAATTGGAGATGGTTGATCTTTGTTATGTAGGTAATTTATTAACTTGGGAAAACAAACAAATAGGGGACTAGCACATTAGGAAGAAGCTGGTTAGGGTCCTAGTCAATTAGGAATAGCTACACCAATATTTTAAATCATTTAGGTTGTTTGGACTTCCCTTATTCTTACCATAGTAGAATTGTAATACATGGTCTTCAACCAAAGAATGCTTCTTATGATCCATTTAGATCAATTTCCTAAGTCATAGAGAAATTAAGAGGAACCATAAAAGAATTGCATTATGCTGACACTTTAACCATGTTACATTTAGTCAGGAGGAGGCTAATGAAAACTAATAAGGAACTTTGTAATGATCCTAGGAACCAAGTTTTAAAATCCGAGAGTTTGACTTACTCAAGGATCACAACAATATCCTCAATGCTCATTACTCCTTGTTAAAACAGAAATCTATATCTATGTGGCTCAAGGATGGAGACAATAACACTAATATTTTCCATAATGCAGTCTTAGCTAAGAGGAATAGAAACAAAATTTCCAGGTTAACAAATGAGAAAGGGGATTATGTTTATGAATGGAAAAAAAGAAAGAAAGAGATCACTCTCAACTATTTCAACAGGTTATTAGGGTTTAAAGTAGAATCTTACAAAGTACTTTTTGATTTGGAGAATATCTACTTTAGGGATATAGACCAGGATATAAAGAGGAACTTATCCAAACCTATTTTTGCTCAAAAAGTCAAAGAAATTTTATTCAGCCTAGCTAGTAATAAAGCTCCAATTCCTGATGGATTTGGGGGCAATTTCTTTAAAAATGCTTACAGAGTTGAAAAAGACATTCATTTGCCTTATCCTTAAGATTAAAAATCGTAATTCTTTGTCAAATTACAAACCAAGCTTATATTGCAACACTAAATATAAGATCATTTCCATAATTATTGCTTCCAAACTTAAGATGTCACTGATTAAGATCATTATCCCGCTACAAGGAGCCTTCTTACAAAATAGTTCTATTTAGGACAATATTTTACTGCTTCAAGAGCTGATGAAGCAATATGACAAGAAGAAGCCTATAAGGAGTTATACCATTAAGGTAAACTTTTACAAAGTATCTTCACCACTTCTCGATGGCGAATGGTTGGGTAATTTCCGAGGGTTCCCTTCTCTCATGACTCACCTCCCTAACTTACATAGGACAACAATTTTTGGAAGCTACAACCAAATGGAGTTTTTACTAATCATTCTTGTTATCGCCTGCTATACGATTGTTCCATCGTGGTCCCTTAGTTTCATTGTTTGTGGCATAACACCATCAGTCCAAAAGCCACATTCATCTCGTGGAATGGCATGGGAACATTGAGGATCTATGCTTCTTTGCAATCAGGAAGCTGAGAGCCGAGAACATTTATTCTTCCTCTGTGACTATTCAAAAGTTATATGGAGTCGTATCTTGCACATGTCTTTGTCGCAGAATGATAGCTATAAGTGGACTTAAGTACTGCAATGGATTATAAGCACAAAAAAAAGAAGGGGACTCCTGTATCTCTATATACTGCAACATTAACCATTATTACATATAGCACTTGGAGGGAAAGAAATCGATGAAATTTAGCATTATCGTATTTTGTAATCTTTGTTCCTTGCCTTCTTCAATTACTAAGTAATCAAAACGTAGGCATCTAGTTCTCGTAATTTTTTTCATGTTGTAATAGATTTATTCTATCGTAATATACCGTTCATTTTTCAAACCAAAAAAAACGTTTGCTAAGCCTTTGATATCTTTAAATGGAACTTCATATTGGATAACTTAAAAGTTTTGGTTATCCTCCCACCTTCATGTTATGGGTCCTCATAAAATGGAGCCCAACCATTAGGCCCAAATATTAAGCCCAATTATAAAGCCTAATGGACTTAGTTGAAAAGAATCCCATATTGATTAATTTGGTTTTTGGTGGCATAACTTATGTATATAAATACATGCCCCCACCCACACATTACAATACACACCATACCATAAACACAACAACTTTAGACTATTGCAATTTGGTCCTTATTTGACTTATTTGCAATTTGGTCCTCTTAGTTTGGTTTATTTGCAATTTGGTCCTTTCATTTTGGACCAATTGCAAATTAGTTCTTTTTGGAGGCAGAGACAAAATTTAGGAAGCGTTTTTCCTCGCACGAGATTGAGGAGCTACGCTGGGTAACCTTCTTTTGTTTGTTGACGGTATTCGTCTAGTTTTATTCTAGATTTTGGTACTTTTGGTTTTATTATGCATTGTTTTTGTTGGTCGCATACTTGGTATTTTTTTTGTTTTGAGATACATTTTGGGTGTGATTTTCACTTGTTAGGAGTAAGGGTCATCTGTTTCTAACCTTGTATTGTTAGAGGCATCTACTTCACAGTCGCATGTCTTGGTTACAAAAAATAGGGGGAGAAGTAGAGAGAAAGATTAGGGACGTAACCAAGGAAAGAATAGAAGTAAATTCATATCTCGATACAAGGATATGGAGTGTCATCATTGTGGTAAGAAAGGTCATATTAAGAAGTACCGTTTCAAGTTGAAACGTGAGAAGGGCAAGCAGTAGAAGAACAATGATGATAGCGATGATAGTGTTTCTATTATCGCTGGTGACCTGATGACAATTGCTGGTGAAAAACTAGTTAACATTGCTTCTGATTAGATTAGTTGGGTTTTTTATAGCAGTGCTAATTATCATGTGACCGCTCACAAGGAGCTTTTCAAGTCTTATACCCCAGTTTCTGATGGTGCTTTAACGATGGCTAACAATGGCAAATCAAAGGTTGTTGGCATTGTACTATTTGTTTGGAGACTAATCTCGGAATGATTCTATTTTTAAATAATGTCATACATAATCTTGACATGAGGTTTAATTTGATTTCTACTTGTACACTTGATGATGAAGGCTATAATAGTTAATCTGCAAAAGGGAAGTGGAAATTCACTAAAGGTTCCTTGGTTATCGCACGTAGAGAGAAGGTTTCACGTTTATATTAAACCAAGGCTACAATTTCTGTTGATGGTGCTAATGTTGTTGCCATTGATGATTTATCAAAATTATGGCATAAGAGGCTTAGTCACATTAGTGAGAAGGGAATTCATCAATTAACCAAGAAGAATGTGATTTTTGGTCTAAAGGATGTCGCATTAGATAAGTGTTCTTACTGCTTGGCAGGAAAGCAAAATAGAGTGTCCTTCAAGAGTAATCCTCCTTTCAGAAAATCAAGGTCTTCAGCTAGTTCATTTAGATCTTTGTGGTCCTATGAAGACTAAGACATATAGTGGTCTATATTTTGTGACCTTTATTGACGATCATTCTAGAAAGCTTTGGATTTATCCATTGAAGAGGAAAGATCAAGTTCTTGGTGCCTTAAAGAGTTTCAAGCCTATGTTGATAAAGAGACAGGGAAGAAACCGAAGTGTATTTGCACTGATAATGGTGGTGAGTATTGTGGACCTTTTGATGCATACTGTAGAGAGCAGGGTATAGGGCACTGAAAAATGCCTCCTAAAACTCCTCAGTTGAATGGCTAAGCAGAGAGGATGAATAGGACTTTGGTCGAAAGAGTCCGATGTTTGCTTTTTGAAGTAAAGTTGCCCCAATCTTTTTAGGCGGAGGCTTTATGTACTGCTGCACATATTATTAATTTGTCTTCTACCTATGCTTTACAGGCTGATGTTCCTAACAAGGTTTGGTATAAGAAAGATGTATCTTATGACCATTTATGTGTCTTTAGATGTAAAGCTTTCGTGTATGTGCCTAAAGATGAGAGGTCCAAATTAGAAGATAAAACGCGGCAATGTGTTTTCATTAGCTATGGCCTTGATGAGTTTAGTTATAGATTCTATGATTCGGTTGAGGAAAAGCTAATTAGAAGCCGTGATGTTGTTTTTAAGTAAGATTAGAACATTGAAGACATTGGTAAGGAAGAGAAGATGAAATCTTATGATAAAGATGATTTGGTTAATCTTGATCCAATTCAAGAGACAGAAACACCTGGTGATGTCGAGTCTGCAAATGATGTTGAGGTGCAAGATAATCTTCCAAGTGATGATGATGTTTATGAGATGTTACAGAAGAGTTAGATGCTCCTGTCATTGAACCTGATGTTCCACTTAGGAGATCAAATAGACAACGAGTTCCTTCTACTCATTATCCATCTCACAAGTATGTGCTTCTTACTAACAAGGGAGAACCAGAGTCCTATAAAGAAGCTATGGAGAGTGAGAAGAAAAATGAATGGAAAGCATCCACAAATGATGAATGGAAGTCTTTACTGGATAATCATACCTTTGACTTAGTCCAATTACCTAAAGGTAAAAGAGCTTTACAGAATTGTTGGGTTTTTAGGGAGAAAATCAAAGATTCCAAGCCATGATATAAAGCTAGATTGGTTGTTAAGGATTTCATTGGAAAAAAGGGGATTGATTTTGATGAGATATTCTCACCAGTTATGAAAATGTCTTCTATTAAAGTTGTTCTGGGTTTAGCTGCTAGTCTTAATTTGGAAGTTGAACAGATGGATGTCAAAACTATTTTTCTTCATGGTGATCTCAAGGAAGAGATTTATATGGAACAACTAGAGGGCTATACGGTGAAGGGCAAAGAATACTATGTCTACAGATTAAAGAAGAGTTTGTACGGTTTGAAGCAAGCTCCAAGACAGTGGTATAAGAAGTTTGAGTCTATTATGATCCAACAGGGGTTCAAGAAGACTACTTCAAATATCTGTGTGTTTGTGTAGAAGTTCACAGATAATGACTTCATCTTTTTATTGCTCTATGTTGATGACATGTTGATTATCAGTCAAAATTCCTCCAAGATCAAAAAAATGAAGATGAAGCTCAGTAAGTCTTTTGCGATTAAAGACTTGGGACTTGGTATGCAAATTATTCGCGATAGAAATGCTAAGAAATTATGGTTATCATAGGAGAAGTACGTTGAGAAGGTACTTGAATATTTTCAAATGGATAAGGCAAAAGTTGTAGTACTCCTCTCACATTACATTTCAAACTGAGTAGTAGTCAATCTCCTTCCGGTGACAAAGAGAAGGATGATATGCAACGTGTTCCTTATGCATCGGCAGTTGGAAGTTTGATGTATGCAATGATTTGCACGAGGCCTGATATAGCTCATGCTGTCAGTGTTGTTAGTAATTTTCAATCTAATCCGAGTAGAGAACATTGGAATTCAATGAAGTGGATATTGAGATATCTTCGAGGAACTTCTAGTTTGAAGTTGTGTTTTGGGACTGGAAAACCAGAACTCTCTGGTTATACAGATTCAGACATGGCTGAAGATGTTGATTCGAGAAAATCTACTTTGGGCTATATGACCACTTTTGCAGGGGAAGTTGTGGCATGGCAATCTAAATTGCAGAAGTGTGTTGCTTTATTTACTACTGAAGTTGAGTTCATTGTTGCAACTGAAGCTTGTAAAGAGTTTCTTTGGATGAAAAAGTTTGTCCTAGAACTTGGTTTTACACAGGAGAGTTATGTCTTATTTAATGATAGTATGAGTGCTATCCATTTGAGTAAGAACTCAATGGTAGATCAAAACACATTGATGTGCGATATCATTAGATTCTGGATATCTTGGAGTCTAATCTGTTGGTGTTAGAGAAGATTCACACGGATGACAATGATGCTGACATATTGATGAAGATTCTACCAAGGGGAAAGTTTGAAG
This sequence comes from Erythroxylum reticulatum, assembly GCA_025504915.1. NCBI lineage: Eukaryota > Viridiplantae > Streptophyta > Magnoliopsida > Malpighiales > Erythroxylaceae > Erythroxylum > Erythroxylum reticulatum. Next base: position 9,838,018 of record JANSVA010000218.1, on the reverse strand, counting down.
TTTGTCGGTCGATTGCTAGTTTGGCAATTGGCTCCATTCGATTCGAAGGGGGAGTTTGTTATGGGTCCTCATAAAATGGAACCCAACCATTAGGCCCAAATATTAAGTCCAATTATAAAGCCCAACGGGCTTAGTTGAAAAGAATCCTACATTGATTAATTTGGTTTTTGGTGGCATAATTCATGTATATAAATACATGCCCCCACCCACACATTACAATACACATCATACCATAAACACAACAACTTTGGACTATTGCAATTTGGTCCTTGTTTGACCTATTTGCAATGTGGTCCTCTTAGTTTGGTTTACTTGCAATTTAGTCCTTTCATTTTGGACCAATGGCAAATTAGTTCTTTTTAGAGAAAGAGACAAGGTTTAGGAAGCGTTCTTCCTCGTACGAGATTGAAGAGCTATGCCGGGTAACCTTCTTTTATCTGTTGATGATATTCGTCTAGTTTTATTTTAGATTTTGGTGCTTTTGGTTGTCTTCTGCATTGTTGATGTTTATGTACTTTGTATTGTTTTTGTTTCGACATACATTTTGGGTGTGGTTTTCACTTGTTAGGAGTAAGGGTTGTTTGTGTCTATCCTTATATTGTTGGAAACATTTGGTGTACTTGTTCGATTGATAGTGGAGTTTTTGTAGACTAGGTCCCGTAGACGTTGCCTTTCGATATTTGAGAGGGTGTTACCACGTTAAAAATTCTGGTGTTCTTTAATTTTGTTGCTTGACATTTTATTGTTGCTTCCATATTCGATCAACATCGCGTTCGTACATATTTTGTTTTAATTCATACACTCTGGTTTTTGGGCACATCTTTGTTGATTTGATTCCCAACACTTCATTGAGTGGATCAGGTCCTGCATTTCTACTCTCTCATTTAGTGTCCTTCTCAATTGATCAAATGTTCTAAAGAAATTTGACAAAGGGATCCTCTGTCCCTTTTTCTATTTACATTGGCAATAGAAGTTCTTAACAGACTTTTTGATCACTTTTTAAGTAGGGACAAAATTTTCATATTTCATCATATATGTGAAAAGCTAAAAAATTGTCATCTTGCATTTACAAATGATGTCCTAGTTTTCTATAGAGCTGATCCTTATTCCCTGGAACTAATGATGAAATTATTGAGTTTATTCTCTGATTTGTCAGGACTTAAAATGAATATGGATAAGAGATGCATTTATGTCTCCTCGGATGTATCTGGTTTGGAAAAATTAAAAACCATATCAGGATTAACTATTAAAAAGGTGCCCTTCGGTTATTTAGGTATTCCTTTTACAATTAGGAAACCAAAGGTAGTATCAACAAATGGCATAACAATTTTCTATCAACTGTAGGAAGACTACAACTAATTTCATCAGTATTGAGAAGCTTAAACACCCACTATTCAACTCATATTTGTTTTCTTAAAAAGATAATTAAGGATATAGAGAAATACATTAAGAACTTCGTGTAGGCTACCAAAGCAGAGAGCTCAAGAGGATTTAATGTCAGTTGGAAGAACTTTTGTATTCATAAACAAAAGGGGGGACTTGGTATTGTTTCAATTCAAGATATGAAAAAGGTACTTCTTACTAAACAAGCTTGGAGGATTCTTAAGGACGACGGTCTCTGGTCTAAATGGATTAATGAATTCTACATTAAGGATTCTAATTTCAGGAGGCTGAAATAGAACAAGGATCATTTTTTAATATTTTCCCAGATCTTGAAATTGATACCTTAAATCTATCCTCATATATAAGCAGTAGTGGGTAATGGAAAAAATACTTATCTTTAGTGTGATTTGGGCTCCTATTAATCCCATGTACTTAATAATAGAGCTTCAAGCCCTCAAATCTAGATTCCCTTACAATACTAGAGTAAAGGCCATCATCAGAAATAATGAATGGTATATTGGGTTCAGGTGCAATCTTATTCTGCCTATGGCTTCACTCATTTGTTGGTTGTTTATCAAAAACAGATTAATGATTAAGAGCATGTGTTTTGGACTAATTAATCCCGTGTCTATTATGCAACAGATTCCACGAGAGCAGGGATGACCGTTATTTTCTCTACAAGTATACTCAATGTATCTGGATCAAGATCTTACAACATTTTCCATTTCCTAATGATCCTACAAACTGGGACCTTCTACTAAGATAGACAATGGAAAAAGTTCAGTCATTAAAGCAGGATGGATTATTACTTAGGATGGCATTTATTTGTACTATCTATGTAATATGGCATGAGTGCAATAGTAGACTACATGTAAGGCAAGCTATACTACTTTGGAAACTAACGTACTTACAAATAGGATAATTCTCTAGATCAGGGAGATTATCCTATCAAAAGGCTCTACCTCAGTGTTGAGCCATTATTATCGCATAAATTGGAGACTGTAAGAAGCATGTAGATTAAGGGATCAAAGTACCTGGACGAGGAAAGGAACCTTTCTCATGGTCCCCTAAAAGGTAGAATGGTTAACCAAGCAACCTCAAATGGGCACGATTTCAAATCATCATAATTTCATATGGGCATAAGAGTTCTCCTCCTTTAGAAAAGTGGAGAGTACTTGCTGCTAACTAAAGTGTGCAAGGCCATTCCAGGAATCCATCCCCTGTATGTTGAAGTTTAGATCCAACACGATGTACTATTTGATTGTAGTGGGGAGGCAACAGGAAGGCCATCTTAGAAGACTTCCTACTCTCATACAGCAATACCATGATAGTGCTTACGGGAGTAAGGGGATACCTTACCAACTTCCAGTTACTCCAGAGGCGAGAGAATGAATGGAGTCTCAAGAGACATGGATGAAAGGATCATCTCATCCATTAATCTCAAAGCCTGACTTGCACATTGTACGTGGTGTTGCCTTTTTTATGCCATGCAAGGGACAGATGGGTTATTTAGGGTCTTATATCTTAGCTCTTTCTAATTCATTCTGCCATCTTATATTTGACTCTTTATTGTATCCCATGAGATTATGGGTTTATCACCAGGACTTTTTTTTCTGTACTACTAAATTCTATTTTTCATGAATTTATTTACCTTCCAAAAGGAGCATAAGAGTGCTTATTAGTTAATAAGTTTACTTAATTGGCCTGATTATGAGGATCCTAAATGGAATATAATTTATATGTCTATAAATCTCCTCATTATATATGACGGTTTTATAATTAATTCTTAGACTTTAGATTACTAATGTGGGGATTATTATATTTTGATTGTATTTATGACATATTATAAAGTAGCTTAGTTAGTTGTATTTTGATATAATATGAACTATGTTGAGATAATTAAGTAAGTTAATAGAGGAATCGTTACCTTAAAGTAATTAAGGAGAATATCTCAATGTTCTTAATTAATAGTAATTTAAGAAAATATCTATACAAGTAAATTGACATTTTAAAAGATTGTTTTCAAATATCAATTATAAATCAACTTCTAATTAATAAGAATGAAAATGATTGAATTTTAAAAAATAAACAATAAATATTATACTTTTTTAAATCAAAATATTAGATGATAAAAAGATTAAATTATAGGTTATAATCATGCATAAAGAGTTTAAGTTAAACTACTATAACATTCCAAATGTTTAGATGGTCATGACATATTATTAGATATCAGTCTTGATCTATAATTATAAATTGTTTAATTAGATAATTAAGAATAAATTAAAAGAATTTTTAATTTTAATTTTAATTTTAATTATGAATTAAAATTATGATTTATAAGCAATTTCAACATATTAAAAACCTAAAGAGTCACACATAAATAGCAGTTTAAAGGAGAAATTTTAGTTTAAATTAAGTTAGACTTAATAATGAAGTTTAAGAAATTTTATCGATCAAATATTGATTTTATTAAACCTAAATTATAATTATAAATAGAGCTAAAGAAACCAGGGGTAACTATTCATAGGATTCAAGAGGACACCTTCGAATATGACATAGTTCTCAGAAAAAGAAAAAAAAAAGTAGAAAACCTCATCTCAAATCTCGCTTTAAAGGTTCTATATAATCGATAGAGACATAGTCAAAATAAGACCTACAAAAGAACTCTAACATTAATTAGATAATATTGCGATGTATTTCTCTTACACGTATTTCATAAATGAAATTGACTTAAATAGATGAAAAACATAACCAAAAATTTGCAAAATCATTAATCATAAAAATCAGTAAGTAAAATAAAAATATATACTTAACATAAACTAAAGCAACAACATATTGTAACAGTTACTATACTAGAGAATAAGTCACTTGTTTATGATCAAAAGGTCATAGGTTCGAGTTACATAAACAACCTCTTTATAAAATACATAAAAAAAGGCTACATATTATTGAGGAGCCTCACTTGACCCTCGCAACATCTTGGCAAAACAAGAAGCCTTTGTGCATTGTATTTGGCCTTTACCAGAGAATAGGTGTTAGCTGTAAACCATATATGCAACTAGAGTTTTAAAAGTTTTATTTAAACAAAATTTATATATGTTAGTTCAACTTAATTAATTCAACATCATGAGTTGATTAAGATAATTATAACTATTTCCTAACATCATTTAAAATAGACTTCAAATACTCCTTATTTTTGATATTGCGAACTCCCAAGTTTTCCCTCTTAACACTTTAAATTTGTCTTCATATATAACTTTTATGAAATTGTTAACCACTTGTCCCTAATTCTTGCAAAATACTAATGAAATCTTTCCTTCTTTTTTAATATCTCTCAAGAAATAAGACTTAATTTAAAATACTTTGATTATCAAAATAAATCTAAGTTGGTTCCTATTGAACCAAACTGAAATCCTCCATAACTTTTCTAAGCCATATTGCATTATTTTCTATAATAATTGTAGCATATTTAGCTTAGGAAACTCTTTGAGATGCGATTTCTTGCTTCTTGAAACATTACTTGATAATATCTGAACTAAAATTAAAGTAAGTAGCCATATGTATTCTTGATATCAACAAATGAACCTACCGAATTGTCATCGAAAAAATCTGTTAACTTAAAATCTTGATAATTTACATACTTAACACCACCAGTATATGTTTAGTAGCTTGCATGTGTTCTTCACTTAGCACAATGCATAAATCTGAATAAAAACCTACAACCTATTTTACCCCAATAACCATTCTTTGATGTCTTTCAAAAAGCTACCAAGTTTGGTTTTTTGGATCATTAGAAGCTCTTCTTTCGTGGAAGCAATCCTTTTGTGCTCCTGTATTGTTTCTTTAATACTTGCTAATTTTGGTATTGTGATATTACATATTGTATAAATATCATAAAGCAATCTAATGCCTCTAATTGACTACTTATCAACATCTTCATCATTAAAAAACAGTCTACCAAAATGTTTATTTTCACCATTTACTTTATAGCCCTATTGCTCTTGTTCTATGAAGATGACATCTTTGCTGATAATAATCTCCTCTATTTAAGTTGAAACATTTTATAAGTCTTAGAGTTGCTGCTATAGCCTATAAAAATTCTAAGCTTAGGTTTTTTTTTTTTCCAATTTATCTCTTTTGACCTGAAAAATATAAGAGAAATAAAAATAACCAAACACTTCTAAATTGAACAAAAAAAAGGTGGTTTATGAATAAACCATGCTTTATAAGGTGTTTGATCATAAAGTGATTTGGTTGGAAATCTATTTAACAAAAATACAACAGTATCGATTGCCTCTTTCCCATGAGGAGATCAGAGCTCTATCAATACCACAGTATCGATACAATGAAGGAGAGGATACATACTTTTGAAATGGACTAGCAGTAATGGACATAACAAATAGGCAAGCAAAACAACTAAAGTATGGGACAGTACCTATAGTTGGATGGGGTAATTTGATCCGAGAAACACTATAATGCCAAATGTCAGCTTCTTGAGCTAGTTAGCCATGAAGGACAAACTAAACACTATGTCTAGACTAAAATTCCTACCCTCCTTTAAAAGATGTTTACTCTGCAATCTAGATGAAGAGGACAAGGACCATCTATTTTTCAACTGTGAATTTTCTAATAGAGTATGGAGGCAAGTTACATCTCTATGTACAGTCAATAGTTATCACAGCAATTTGAATGACATTATCCAAGAGATACTACGAAACCATGCACCCAAATACAACAAAGATGTTTACATGGTAGTTTTTACTACATGTATTCACGAGATCTGGCGGGAGAGGAATAACAGAAGATTTGTGGAAAGGGAAAGAGACATACTTGCCTCACAGAAATCATCTTTAATAATATTAGAGAACAACTGGTCATAAACCAGTTGGAGAAGAAATGCAACGAGAGACTAGCTATTTCTTAGAGACTAACGAAAATCCAAGAATACCCAGTATGTAAAGCAATATTTCCACAACCTAATCTAGCCAGTTACAACACGCACAACAGTTCTAACGGATTCTAAAGTTGAGTTCTTACCTTACGGAGACCTCCTCCATGAGATAGTTACATCAAATTCCTTGTGGGTGCTGAAGACATGCAGTTGGGGAAGAGAGATAGAAGTTGGAGCACAAACACACAGAAAGACCCTTCGGGTATTCCTTAGAAGAAAAAGTAAGTGAAGACTGAGAGAGAAGAAGAAGTTACAAGGATCCAACTACAAAGATCTTACCTCTATAATCATCTGGAGACGCTGACAACGAAGACTTTGGAGCCCTAATTCAGAAGCTTCTGGTGAAACATTAAAAGGGGGGTTTTTTGTTAACTCGTTATGAAATTTCCAAGAATACATTAGAGTATGGTTGGTTCACGATAACATTTCTTTTGTTTAAGATGTCGTTTAGTCTGTGTTTTGATATCTTATTAGTAGGATAATAATTGTACTGAACTCTTATTCTTTTTTAATTCATTTTAATTTTTCAAAAAAACATGACAAACTTTGCAACTTGAAGTGCTTTACTCCAATGGATCCAAACCTTGTACCAATTCACGATTCTGTATTAAAAGGACACCAAATTAATAATAGTTATCTAACCTTTTTATACCAAAGGTTAGTGATTCTTGTATAACTAATTCTCTCTCCATCATGTCAAGTGAGAAGCTCTTTTCCTTCATTTTAATAAATAAATATTTTCAGCCCCTTTGCATCTTTAATCAGACATGCCATGTTCTCAAAATGCACTTAAGAGACCTTTCTCAAGTAATTGACCAATATTGAGTAAATTTTGATAATCCTCTAAAATATATAGCACACGTTGCCTGCCCACGTACACAATAATGAATTGTAGCTTCAAAAGCAGTTTACGCTTCACAATGTCCAGAACCTCAACAACTATAAGTGGAAGAGGAAGATTAATGCAGGAAACATCAAATGCAACGCATAATCTTAAGTAATAAATGTTACGTCCACAAACTTTTTCCTACTAAAACATGAGGGCTCATTTCCAAAATTTTAATGCAGCAAACTATACATTCCAAGACATGTTAAAAGATTTGCTGGAGCTCTGGCCTACATAAATGCAAAAATCTCAAGATTTTAACAAATAAGCTCCAACTACTTGAGATAGGTAGATGAAACCCAAAGTAGTAGGTAAGTTAACAATGAAGTAGTCACTTCAAAGCTTCTAGGCCCTTTAACCAATGGCAATGGCGGAATTATTGATACCATCAAAAAAGTCCCAAACAGCCATGAGAAAATAAAAGCTCCAACACTGCATACAAGGAAAATAGTTAGTTCCAGTATTTCAACAAAGCAAAATAGATGGAAGTTTTTCATAAACCCTGAATTACTAATGAGAGTTTTTAGCAAAATTAATATATTACAATAGAGTAGCATGAAACTAAAAACAGTTTGAGCGTTTTGGTGTGGCTGAATTGCTACATACCTATAAAGGAAAGCTCGGATTTTGTTTTTCAGTCGATCGTGGATGAAATATATGGTAGCCAACAAGGAAATCGCTACCTGAAGAGTTGGACCTTCTTCCGTTGGAAATATAATAGTGAGAACTCCAAGTACTAGAAATGCCAGGGATGTTTTAACAGTGAAAATTGAGGAGGGGGTTTGGAACCTGCTCGCAATAACCTGGACAAAACGAGACTGTTGTACTTCCCTCAAGTTTTTCTTGATATCAATTTTTGGGTTCCTCCTCTCATAGAACTTCTGCATGATTATTTTATCATGGGCTGCCTCAATTGAATCCAAACTTGGCTTATGCCCACTATATTGCTGAACAAGGAAGTTCCGTGCTGCTTGAATTTCATCTTCAGAAGCCTCCCTGCTTATTCCAAGTCGTTTGTACGGGTCTCTTACATGGATTCTGGGAAAAACAACTGAACTTGGACAGACATGCAGGAGAAAGATTCAAAGATTAATGGCGCTAGCTTTTGACAGTTTTCTGAAAAGAAGCAACCTAGTAAACAAAGGGCAAAAGGCTTATCACAAAGTCAACATAGGTAACTACTATTTGATTATTAACAACTTGTGGGCAAAAGCTGCTCTGCTTGCCAAAGGGGAAAAGGCTTATCATGATTCTCAAAAGTTAAAGAGTTGCTTCAACTCAAATCAAAGATGGAAGAACACTAGTCTCAGAAATATAATCTCCTGTCAGACAAATAGAATGCATGAATCGCTTGCTATATCTTTTATCTGTCAAACAGATAACTAAAACCAACAAGAAAGTCTTCTCATATTCAAAAAGAGTTCACAGTTTGCAAAAGGAAAAAGAAAAAATTTGTGAGGAATCATACGAGCCACTTGGAAAATCATTTTGAATCTTCCCCCCACCCCAAGAATAGAAAGAAAAGAAGAAGAACAGTAGAAGATTTTTGTTGTTAATCAGATATAGACCGCTAACAGGTCAACAAAGAGAAATGGTTACCTGGTTTACTATTTGCCGTATCTCCACCATATGAAGCATCCATTGCACACTTTAGCGAGTGCATCCGTTTTGAATTGCATCTTTGCACGGAATCAGTCCGTTGACTTTGTGTGATAGCAAAATAACAAAACAATCACTTTGTGAATGATCACCAAAACAAAATATAACAGCTTATGGATGATTCAGAAGTACCTAGTTGTGTGTCGTAAATCAATCTTGTTTTTCTGCTTCCCAACACCAGCGGAAGCTGGAATTCTCCTGCAAAGTGACCGGGGACCATGCAAAGGCAGCCTGAGATAGCCCAGTGAGGGACAACCAGTAATTCCAAACATAATCATCTATAAACTGCAAATTCAAAAGCCATTGTTAAAAGTAAACTAGAAAACCATGATAAACTAGTACGAAGTTCACATTTAATAAGCAGACCTCCATAAATACAGGATTCTGGAATCGCCTCATCGTTACTAGCAGTTATACACTATGCTACAGCTATAGTTTCCTTAATTTCTGTTCTCCACATTACATAGTAGAGAGAACAAATCAAATATTACATCTTCAAGAAAAGAAAAACCCATCTTTACACTAAGCATAATCAGACACACTTAGATACTAATGATGTCGAACTTGAAGATTCCCATTGAGCAACCCAATTTAAAGGTAGACCATAAGAGCTAAATTGCAGTACATCCACATCATAATCTCAAAAAGTTATGAACTTGCAAGAACTTTAGGAAAGAAAGAAAGGAAAAGAAGCAAAAGAAAAAGAGATAAAATCAATCCAATACCAAACTTGGAAATTTAAAGCATAGGAAGATGAAACCTCACCTGGTGAAAGTAGTGATATTACAAAAGTAATCTACTTGGCTTGGGCTGGGTGGCAGGTAGAAGACGCTCTAAACCCTCAGCTTATTTGAAATGAGACAACGAGAACTGAGACTTGTTTCCTTTTTTTAATTTGCTATTGTCGAAGATGAGCCGTTCACACCGGTAGGACCTGTTCGTAGTAAGAGGGTTTGGACTCTGATTACGAGATGCCAGTCAATGTTTGCGGTTATAATCGATATGTGACCCAATGCGATGTCGTTTCAATGAACCTGGGTTCAAAAGGCTTTTTCCGTTGCCTCAGCTTATTTGAAATGAGACAACGAGAACTGAGACTTGTTTCCTTTTTTTAATTTGCTATTGTCGAAGATGAGCCGTTCACACCGGTAGGACCTGTTCGTAGTAAGAGGGTTTGGACTCTGATTACGAGATGCCAGTCAATGTTTGCGGTTATAATAGATATGTGACCCAATGCGATGTCGTTTGAATGAACCTGGGTTCAAAAGGCTTTTTCCGTTGCCGGGACTCGAACCCGGGTCTCTCGGGTGAGAGCCGAGTATCCTAACCAACTAGACTACAACGGAGCTGCTGGCATAGTGAATAAACATTATAAACCACAAATCATTACAAATCTCGTACAATACAATCCTTCGAATCTTATATGTAAAAATAATATTACTAACTTAATTATATCAATCGAACTTATCTATCATTACTAAGTTAATTGGATAGAGAATTTCGTTTTACATATATCAATCCAATCTATACATTAGTTAGGAGAAAAAGTATTGAAAAATCAAATCGATTTATATACTTTTAATATTATTTTTTTAATGTCAGTGCAAATTCTACCACATAAGATATTTTTAAGTAATTTACTGAGAATATCAATTATATAGATAAAATTATTATTACTACAAAGATAAGTTAACGTTTTCATTTCAATATAAATAAATTTACATCATTTTCTTGAACAAAAATGGCTCTTACTGTTGACAAACACTAAGAAGTATCTCTTAAACTGAGTAGACTAACTTCGTCCCCTTACAACTTATTGCTGTTAACTTTTGTTCTGGTGGATCATTTTTTAGCAAACATAGGTGTTAAACTTGATTTTATTTTAAAATGAGGTAAAGTATGCAATATAATTATAAATTCACATTCTCAAACTCATTTTATGATAAATTCCCCACACCTACCAACCTCATTTCATTTCTTTACTCATTCTGAGAAATTCATACTAGGTTTTTTAATTTTTAGTATCTCGTATCAGTTTGGTTCTTTGTAAAGATACCTTATTCTCTAACAGGTACCCATATACTTATATCTTTACTCATTTAAGCTGGAAAACACAGAAATTATAGTGAATATATATATATATATATATGGGAATAACAAATCCCAACATGGTGAACCTTATAAGATTTTTTCAATTCATTACTCATTCTTTTAAAACTTTCAACTAAATGACCAACCTTTTAAAAACTTACTAGTTCAGTTCAAGATATTAGTTTTATTAATAATTTTCTGATTTGTTAGTCATGATATGTAGATGTACATCTAAAAATTTCTCTCTACTCTAGTCTAATCATAGCCAATGGATACCTACACTTCATGAAAAGCAAAGATTTTATCAGCCAAATCAACAAATAACTAACAAAATTAACATTTTGAACTAAATTGTTAAGGTTTAAATAAATTAATCGTTCAATTGAAAATCTTAAAAGCTTTGGGCACTTAATAAAAAATA
>JANSVA010000218.1:9813230-9826527 GCA_025504915.1 Erythroxylum reticulatum | reverse complement strand
AACTAAATTGTTAAGGTTTAAATAAATTAATCGTTCAATTGAAAATCTTAAAAGCTTTGGGCACTTAATAAAAAATATCTTAGAAGGTTGAACACTTTAGGAATGGTTATTCCTATATACATGCACCAAAAAATGCAAATTACAATTAAGGAATGGTGAGAAGATAAGGTAATGTTGTTTGAGTTGTTTTGCTTTATTTACTTATTTGAATCAAAATACTTAAATGTAAGTGTAATATGCTCCAAAATAAATATCATGGAGCTAGAATACTTACAAAGTATTCATAATTAATGGTCTAATTTTTCATCATATTACAATTGAGCAAATAAGGTGCGATAATCTTATACTTGAAGTCAACAAACTATAGGACATCTAGAATAAATACTATTATTAATATACACTTTTTATGTAGGTTAAATACAATTGTTAGGACATTACGAAGCAAACAAAATATAGGGAGAAAGTTCTACAATTGTGTCAAGTATCTAGCTAACCCAATTTGTTTCCTACATATTATATCGTTAAAAATTGCAATTTTGTTATATAGTGTGATGTTCTATTTTGAGAGATGGCTCGAGTTGTAATACAAAGGTTGAGAAATTAAATTTGGTTGAAGAATGAAGCTAAAAATAAAAAAGCAAATGTTTGCATGACAAATGACTCTTTTTGTAGATGAAGACCGTGTTGCTAGGTTGAAGTCTAATAAGGAAATAAGGAGAAAGGAAATTGAGGAGGAAATTAAGAGAATGAAGGTGTTTATTAAAGATTTAGCAAAAGAGAAGAAGGTCGTAAGGCTGATTTTTATCAAGTTTGATTAGACTTTGTTGTTGTTGGCTTGCTATTATAATTTATTACATATGTACAAGTATTTTAGTGGTAAATGAGTCACATATTTAGTGACTATTATATAAGAGATAACGTTAGTCTTTTAAATTTGTAATATTTTGTTTTGATTAATGTGTAATTAAAAAAACTTGAGCTATTTGAATAATATGTTGCTATGTTTTCACTTTTTAATCAATGGAAACTTCACAAAAGGAACTATCACCAACATGTATGCTAAAAATATTAGTTTGATAACAATCTAAAGACTATCAATTTGATATAAAATCCTATTTAGATTGTCAATGTAATCAAAAAAGTATCATTCCATCCATGTACCTAAAAGTTTTAGGTTTAATCAAACATCCATGTATTACAAGCTTAGTTGAAAACACATAAATGTTAGGTTTAAAAGTACATCAAGAAATTACAAGATTGTTTGTCAAGCTAAGAAAACTATTAATATGTTAAACAAATGATTTGTATCCTCTTGAAATTTCCCTGAAGTGATACTTTCTTTGCCGTTAAAACTTAGCCATCTAGGTTAACATAACAATTTGAAGAACACTAGATGAACTTCACCAAAATTCTTTCTTTTTTTTTTTTGGTAAGGTCCTTATCATTGTTATTGTGCATATTGAGTTTTCTTATATAGATAAGAAGATAAAATAGTTAGTAAATAAACTACGTTATGGAAATAAACAATACATCTAATTAGGGTGATTTGGAATATACTCTTGATTGAGCTTGAGGAGGTGGTTGAGCTTAATACAAAATTTCAAAGGGAACTTTGTATGATATATTGTTTAACTGCTTGAGCTAAACTTTCTACAATTTTGCAATTAACCCATTTGAGATAATTTTTACATGTCTTTCTTGTTTAGCTTCTATGTTTTACTCTTTCCATTCCTCTATTCCCTTTTTAGCCCTTCCAAATATAACTCTCTCGGCTAGAGCATGAATTTCTTCATATTCATTATCTAGTTAGAAAAATGAACCTCTTGTAACTTGTAAAACACTCTCTTACATGTTAAATAGACCCTTCGTGTATCAATTAAGTACAAAAGGATCCATGTTCTACTTGAAATGGTGTATATAATTAATTGCATGTTTGCAAAGGTACCCAAATAAATCCTAAACCTCATAGGTGTAAGTTTGCTCCCTAAGCTCATATTATCCTTTTATTCACCTTTTAATATTTCATAAGCATCATCTTCATTCCATATGATCCTTCATTTTGTGTTTCTTCCTTCTTAATCTTTTTAATCTTCTTTACCATATCTAGAGCAATATCACTCTTCCAAAATTGTACCTACACTTATTTTTGCTTGCCTCCTAATCACCATTGTTCTAATTGTCTCTAACATTTAAATTATATGCATATCTTTAGCTAGCCACCCATTAATTGCTTCACACATGTTGTTTTGAACCATAGGACATTTGGATTTGCATTGGATACTTTAGCAAGGCGTCAATACATCTGAGCTTCTACTTGTTTAACCTTTTTAACTCATTATTGAACTCTTCAACAAAGGTGGATCAGTTACACTTCCAAAATTGCTTCCTTAAATCTCTACCACTATAATCAAAATGCCAATTATAGTACATATGTTTAACACACATTCTAATGGACAATCTATGGTAATTTGAACTCAGTGGTTACATTCATCACTTATAATTTTAAAAAAAACATATGTAATAAAAATCATATTTAAAGGAAAGAATAGTTGCAATTATGACAAATTAGATAAAAATTACCTTCTACATATATGTTTTTTCATTTCCCAAGTCCAAATTGGTTATCAATGTATTCAATAAACAAAGATCATGAATCAATATTCTCAACTTCAATAACATATCAAGCAATAGGATACATTTCTCCACCAACCCATCTCCCAATTTCACTCAATAATTATCCTTGATGTTTAGTATTGAGAAAGCATCCATCTATTTAAAACCATATATCTCAAATGCCTCAACCCTCTCTTAATTGCAACAAAACATATCTATAATCTTCTAAGTGTAAAAGATAAGTGTCTTGATTCCTTGTAACTTAAATGTACACAATTGAGTTAGGTTTATTAACCTTCAACTTATTAATGTAATCATACAACTTAGGATACTAGTTCATATATTGTCTAGACCTTTTCTTAAACACTTTCCTTTTAATTGCCTTACACATATAAAAGTTCAGTAATAAATTAAATTGTTCCCTACATTCCTCAACCATCCATGTTAGGCTTGTTAGTTATGAAGCATGAATGCTCTGGATTATAGGTATTAACCTTGAAGCATACATCATGGGAAGTATATAGCTCCCATTAATAATCATCAACAAAATCAATACTCACTCTTTAATATTCATTTTTAACATAAAATTAAACCTATTGTAACACCCACATACCCCCTAGGAGGATATGCAAATGCCATTCAAAATAGTACTGAAACAACCCAAAACATGCTAAAGCATTTCCAAAAACTTAAGTAACATACATTTCATTTCATAGGTTGGGTCATATTCAGAACATAACATACACATGGTACTTATCACATACAAGCCTTAAATCCAAATCCAACTTGTATTAAGGTTATTATAAACCATCAAACAAAATACAAATCCCAATATGTCTCATTACCTTAAATACAATACAAAAACAAACTGAACATTTCCAAAACAATACACAATCTCCTTGGCTACTACGGTTGTTTTGTCCTAGTCTTTAAACCTTCTTATCAGAATCTACACGGAGTCAAAACCACTGTGCTAAGTATAAAGCTTAGTAGGGAAATAACTAAACAAGATATAATTTGACGACTGTTTTTAACAATCTTCTAACATTCACATATATAGAATCAGATCACATCTCAAGCAATCTTTAATTGTTCATATTAAAGCACAATCCAAACAATATGTATCTCAAAAAAGAATATAACATAACAAAACAGGATATATTGGCTTTAGAGCAAAACTTACAAGTATCAAAACAAAATACCATAATATCATAGTAGAACTTTAAGGTCCCAGAATAGAACTTGACTGTATCAAAACAGTATCTGATTATATCATATCAAAACTCAGTTATTTCAGAACAAAGCTTGATTATATCAGAACTGAGCATGTAATAAAATACAAAACAAGTTAGGCTGCTAATCCTTTTTACAGAAGTGGGTAACGGGACCAAAACAGAAGATACCCATGTTTGGTATCTGAAACAAAAGAGAATTAAGTCTCTGAAATAGAAGGCACTGAAGTATCTAAAATTAGAAGACACCGGAGCGTCTGACATAAAAGACACCGAAGTGTTTAGTCATAAAAGACAACTTAGTGTCTGGTTACAGAAGACACCTTAGTGTCTGGTTACAGAAGCAACTACAGATCCTTTTAGGCATGCCTATTTACCCACGACTAGGACTTGGCAGTTTTAAAATAAAAGATATCAGATTTTAGAATCTCATGCAAAAGATGTAGTGCATAACATATGTCTTTTTTCTATTTTTCTCAAATTGAACATAATCTTTCACATCCAACAACTTAACATACCTCATGTAAATAAACATTTGTAATAATGTACCAATAAATGCATTATGTATTTACACATTACATATAATTACACAAATTTCCAATTCAAAAATAATAATATTCAATTCAATTCAAATAAATCTATTGAAACACATTTGTGTTCATAAGGACACATTCGTCCATGAACACACCATAAATTTCAACATTAGACATATTATTTACTAACCACACATTCCATAAGCAATTACCTCAAGTAACAATCCATAACTAAATTAACTTTTACTCAATGAATCTAACCTCAATTTAAGCTCATTTCACACCTTAAACAAGTCTAATTAACTCCCAATATACCAAATAAAATGACCTAACCTTATATAGTTCAAGAATTGCACAAAACTAAGTTTTTCACCTTCTTAACCATTTCCCACGACTATTGGAATGTGCCTTATAAATCCCACGATCGTGGGATGAGTGAACCGAAGGTTCACTCACCCACAACCTTCAGGTTGTTTCCAAAACTTAACTTCTTCACTTCCATTCGACACACCTTCACCAAAGTCCATCAATTTCACTTCAATTCTACTTTATTCATGCTTTAATACCTCATTAAATTCATGTCCAAACCAATTCAAAAATCATTCATTAAGCATCTCATAATCCATGATCTTTCGGGTATCAACATCTAAAGCAAAAGCTATCAAACAAGTATCATGTTTCAGACCTTAATTCATCGTCAATTCAATACATATTCTATTTGATTCTCAAATAATTCATATTATAGCATACAATCAAGTTTAGCATTCCCTTACTTGTTTAACTTCAAAGAACAAGCCAAACTAGCCTTCCAAGCAACAAGCACAATTCCAAAGTCTAAGTGAAACTAAGTTGCTTTTAACACCAAAAGATAACAACATAAAAGATAGCATGTGGTAGCTTTCTGGATGCAATATCTTGCAAGAATTCTAAGTGAAATGAAGCAAAATTCAGAGATAAGAGAGGGTGGATGGTTTCGGTGGATGCCAAAATGAAGGCTACAGAAACTTCTTGCAAGCTTCACACCTAAGTTGCTAGGTGTCACTCTCATAACATAGCATTTGTCACCATTGCTTGTGTCCCATTTTTCCACCATAAAAGCCACCATATATATCAATTCTATTAGGCCACTTATCACTCACTTATTGCTTCCACTTGTCAATTTATTAACCATGCTATTTGTCACTAATTCATAGGCTTAATCATTTAAATTTTCATATACCAACGTGTTTTACCACTTGACAATTTTTCTAGTCCAAATGTCATTTCATTCATCAATTCTCTAATGGTAACAATTAATTTCAAGTTGCTAATTATGGACCATCAAACTAAAATTCAAGATCAAACCAAAATTCTAGACATATACAATTCACAATCATATCACAATTTCAACACCTATCATATTTACTTTCATAAACATGTAACATTTCTACTATAGTGTAATTTGGGACGTTACAATTCTCTTCTCCTTTAAAGAATTTCATCCTCGAGATTCATACCTGATAAGAACAGCTGAGGATTCTGAGCCCTTATGGTCGATTCTGGTTGTACTTGAATTTCATGTATAGGAATCTTATATGTACCATCAAACTAATATCTTCTCAACATAGAAACATAAAACACATCATACAACTCAACTAATTCTTCAAGAAAAGATAACTTATAAATTATCATACTAATCTGATAATTATTGTACATATACATCGAATCTAACTTGTACCTCCTAAACATTATGGCATAGAATACCTTGTAGATCTAGGTCCTTCTAGTAATAGCAATAGTGTCATCTCATATTTAAGAACCCAATAACATAGTTTGGATACTTTATAATAAACAAAGTACATGCACTCTCTATAGTATATTCAACTTCTATTGCCTGAGTCTCATACTTATCTGACTCCAATATTCACATCTGATCTAGAAATGGAACATTTGATCTATATGATACAATTCAGTGAAAGTTCTCATAAAAAGAGTTTTCTTTCCTCAATTATCTATACTATTCACGAAATCCTTATCAGTCAACTATGTTTGCCTTTGCTCTTCAGCTATTCATAACATTTCAATAAGATCATTTACTATCATATCTCACATAATCATAATGTTCTATAAACTTAAGCTCGATGAAGCGATAGGCATACACTTTACTCTTATGTCTTGGTATATACCATCAAGATCATTGTATCTTATTTAGAGATTTATTTTCAAAAGGTCACTAATTAATATCTTATGTGGATGATACCTTGACCTCAATTACTATCATATCCAAGCATATAATACATATGTACACCGTAATATCATTTGCTAAAGCAACCACAATAACTGATCAACTTAATCTTGAGGACTTCTACATATATCATTATCATTTACTTCATCTTACTTACATATGTTCTCAATCAATTCAGAAATATAAAATATGTAACCATCATGAAATTTTAATATCAAACCCAATGTTATAATTTTATATTGAATCACAATCTCTCATCAAGATACCTCATCAACAGTCTCATAAGATCTTTCTATACTTAAATATAGAACCAAAATATGGGACAACCCGCATTAGGCTAAACACAACTCTTATTTTCAAGTATAAGCAATATTTAAGCATTGTTAAACTAAAATCGCCTAAATCATGCTCTGATACCAAACGATGTAACACCCACATACCCCTTGGGAGGATATGTAGATGCCACACAAAACAATACTGAAATAATCCAAAAGATGTTAAAGCATTTCCAAATACTCAATTAACATACATTTCATTTCATAGGTTGGGTCATATTCAAAACATAACATACATATGGTACTTATCACATACAAGTCTTAAATCCAAATCCAACCTATATTAAGGTTATTACAAACCATCAAACAAAATACAAATTCCAATAATGCTCATTACATTAAATACAATACAAAAACAAACTGAACATTTCCAAAACAAAACATAATCTCCTTGGCCACTACGATTGTCTCTATCCCAGTCTTTAAACCTTCTTATCAGAACTTACACAGAGATAAAACCACTGTGTTAAGCATAAAGCTTAGTAGGGAAATAACTAAACAAGATATAATTTGGCAACTGTTTTTAATAGTCGTCTAACATTCACATATATAGAATCAGATCACATCTCAAGAAATCTTTAATTGTTCATATGAAAGTGCAATCGAAATAAAATGTATCTCAGAACATAATATAACATATCAAAACAGGATATATTGGCTTCAAAGCAAAACTTACAAGTATCATAATAGAATACCATAATATCATAACAGAACTTTAAAGTACCATAATAGAACCGACTGTATCAAAACAGTATTTGATTATATTATAATAGAATATAGCTTGATTATATTATAATTGAGCATGTAATAGAATACAAAACAAGTTAGCCTACTAATCCTTTTTATAGAAGTGGATAACGGGACCAGAACAGAAGAACATTAAGTGTCTAGTCACAGCAGACACCTTAATGTTTGGCACAGAAGGCACCGAAGTGTCTAGTCACAGAAGATACCTTAGTGTTTGGTTACAGAAACAGCTGTAGATCCTTCTAGGCATACCTATTTACCCACGACTAGGACTTGGCAGTTTTAAAACAAAACATTTCAGATTTTAGAATCTCATGCAAAAGATTTAATGCATAATATATGTCTTTATTCTATTTTTCTCAAATTGAACGTAATCTTTCACATCCAACAACTTAACATACCTCATGTAAATTAATATTTGCAATAATGTACCAATAAATGCATTATGTATTTACACATTACATATAATTACGCAAATTCCCTATCACAAACAATCAAATTCAATTCACATCATATAAATTTTTTGAAACACATTTGTATTGTAAGGACACATTCATCCTTGAACACACCATACATTTCAACATTAGACATATTATTTACTAATCACACATTCCTTAAGTAATTACCTCAATTAACAATCCATAACTAAATTAACTTTTACTCAATTAATCTAACCTCAATTTAAGTTAATTTCACACCTTAAACAAGACCAATTAAGTCCCAATGTACCAAATAAAATGACCTAATCTTATATAGTTCAAGAATTGCACAAAACCAAGTTTTTCACCTTCCTAGCCATTTCTCACAACCGTGGGAATGTGCCTTATAAATTCCACGATCGTGGAATGAGTGAACCTAAGGTTCACTCACTCACAACCTTCAATTTGTTTGCAAAACTTAACTTTTTCACTTCCATTCGACACACCTTCACCAAAGTCCATCAAGTTCACTTCAATTATACCTTATTCATGCTTCAATAACTCATCAAATTTTTTCCAAACCAATTTAAAAATTGTTCATTAAGAATCTCACAATCCATGATCTTTCAGGTATCTAAAGTAAAAGCTATCAAATAAGTATCATGTTTTAGACATCAATTCATCATTAATTCAATACATATTCTATTCAATTCAAGCATCAAATAATTCATATTATAGCATGAAATCAAGTTTAGCATTCCCTTAATTGTTTAACTTCAAAGAACAAGTCAAACTAGCCTTTCAAGCAATAAGCACAATTCCAAAATCCAAGTGAAACTAAGTTGCTCTTAACACCAAAAGACATCAACATAGAAGATAGCATATGGCAGCTTTCTTGATTCAATATCTTGCAAGAATTCTAAGTGAAATTGAAGCAAAATTCATAGCTAAGAGAGGGTGGATGGTTTTGGTGGAGATGTCAAAATGAAGGCTGTAGAAACTTCTTGCAAGCTTGACACCTAAGTTGCTAAGTGGCACTCTCACAATATGACATTTGTCACCATTGCATGTGTCCCATGTGTCCACCATATAAGCCACCAAATGTCTCAATTGTATTAGGCCACTTGTCACTCACTTATTGCGGCCACTTTTCAATTTATTAACCATACCATTTGTCACTAATTCATAGGATTAATCATTCAAATTTTCATGTACCAACTTGTCTTACCACTTGATAATTTTCCTAGTCCAAATGTACATTTCATTCATCAATTCTCTAATGGTAAAAATTAATTTCAAGCTACTAATAATAGTCCCTCAAACTAAAATTCAAGATCAAACCAAAATTTAAGACATATACAATTCACAATCATATCACAATTTCAACACCTATGACATTTACTTTCATGAACATATAACATTTCTACTATGGTGTAATTTGGGGCCTTACACCTATTAGCTACTTCATAATCTCTTGATGATTATTTAAAATACTTAGCACCATCAATAATTATTACAAACATCTAGTTAGAAGGATCATTGTTTGGTTTATATTGTATTGGGCTTCCTCGAAATTACATTAAATTCATCCTTACTAGGATATATTCCTATCTAGAAAGCTACCATAATCAAATAAATTTATCTATGTAAGTTGATTCCCTTTAGGTGCATAATTATAGAACCCATCGTCCTCTTTAGCAGCTTTAACCTCTTCATCATCAATGTCAATATCCTCTTTAACAGCTTCAACCCATTCGCCATCAATTTTGTCATCATCATCATGATCTTTAATAGATTAAACCCTTCACCATCAATGTCATCATCATCTTCAACAACATCATCCCCTTCTCCATTAACGTCATAAAGAAACACAACTACTACTTTTGGCGACGATTCCTCTAAACGTCGCCAAAAACTATTAACAACGATTTTTGCAAAACATCATCTATAGTTTTCAACTATGAGGATTTAACAATGTTTTGAGTAACGAAACAAAAACTTAGCTAAAAACTATATGCGAAGTTTTTTACACCTTTAATTATGATTTTTTTCATAGCCAAAGATCAACTTTGTTGTATTGAGGAAGTACTAAATCAATAGTGAGGAACTACTAAATCAAAACATTGTTTTAGATTATCTGAACTTTGTGGATTCAATATTTTTTTATTTATAATAAACAATGATGTAAACTCATGAATAACAGTCAGTTTTTTCAGTTGCTGTCAATAACCAAGGCAAATTATCATGGAAATTCAATGTTTAAATTTAATTATTAGGGGGAAACACTACAAGAAAAGTAGGAATTAATGTTGGAAAATTACCGATGGAAATGAAATCGTTGCAAATTACTGACAAAAAATCAATTTCCGTTGATAACATTGACGGGAAAATTGTCATTTAATGATGGTAGTAATATCTTTCAGTAAATATGGAGGAAAATCATTCCAACAAAATTTTTGATGGACTTTAGCGACGATATAAAATGCTCATCGGTAAAGAAGGCAAGATTTGTTGGCGGAATAAAATAGTTTTGGGTTTACTGACGGAAAAATTTCCATCGATAAATTTTTAAGGTAAACGTCATCGTCTGCTTCGACTTTAACGTTTTAAATAAAACGAAAATGACGTCATTTTAGTTTACATTTAACTCACCTGAAAGCTCCTCCCCATGCGTATTCTTCTTCGATTGTGCATCTCTCCCCTGCGTTTTCTCGTGTAATTTTCTTCTCTTTAGTTCCTCTGTCGTGGACTCCTCTTCTACTCATCGACATTTGTCTTCTCCAACCACTATCATTGTGTCCTTCGATGGAGGTATTATTGCAGCCTTTCACCTTTATTTTTTCGTATACTGGATGAAAGTTTGGGTATTTGATAACTTTTGTTTATTTGTGTATTCTGTTATTAGAAAATAGTTTAAAGGTATAAATGTTAGTGATAGAAGGGAAAAGATGTGATTTTGGTTGGGATGCTGGGATAAATTTCTGATGCATGTAAGGTGTTTAACGAAATGTCTGTCATGTTGATGTTTATTGTATGAGAGTGTTTTGCGTAATTTAAATTGATAGAAATCTACTCCTTTAAATGATGGGAGTGTTATAACTTTGATACAAGTCTGTATAATGAAAAAATGAATCATTCCTACATTGAAAAATGATTTCAGTTCTTAAGGAAAGGAAATGCATAGAGTTGCCAGCTATCTTTTTCTTAAGGAAAGGAATGAGAAACTTAAAGATAAGAAAGATAAAGTCATAAGCAAAGAAAAAAACGAGTTGAGATCTATTATAAAACAGAAAAGGTATATTAGATGCCTTACCTTACCCATTTTAGCAATTGATTAAGCTTTAAAATGATGTTCTTAAAGTTATTAGGGAAATTTGGGGCATGAAGTGAAAATAAATAAATGTAAAAATAATAATGGAACAAATGATTTTGGTGCGGTGTAGGAATGAGCTATGAATAAAATCTAAAACTCCTAGTAGCAAAAATTGTGAAACTAATCCCTTTTGAAAAAATTAAAGTTGAAGAACTTTTGATTAAACATAATTGTTGATGAACATTTTTAAAGGCTCGTCACATGTTCAAATCAAGTATTACTATGCAATTGGTTATTAGGTTTACTGCACTTAAGCAAGTACAGTTTTAAGTAACAAATGTACATTATAATTCTTAAATTCGAAGTTGAACTTTTTACTTCATATATATTCTAAGTTAGGAAACAAGTATGGTAAGAGCACAAGGAATTTTAAATTACTGCCAATTAAAAAAGGACCCCATAGGTATATTCAAAGAATGTACAACTTTTGACTGCATTAATGTCTATATTAGTTATATAATTTTATATTCTTTTCGTGAATGGTTACATATAATTGGTGCACGCAAATGAATTTACAATATCTAAATCACACAATTATTTGTATTTTTATATTAAGCATTGGACAAGATGTATCTAATTAAGAGATAATTTCTTGACATAAAGTTCTAATGATAAACAACCATTTAATTTAACCAGCCACGTTGATCTTGTTGTATTTCAAGGTAGAATATGAGTTTATTGAAATGAATTATTAAACTGGCCAAAAGTTAGACTAAAATTTTAAAGGTGATCTAAGTGGTTAGGTATTAAATATTTTTTCCCATGTTGAAGTGGTTGTTGCTGCCATGAGCAATGTTATTAATACCGTACCGGACTCAGTACCGGATTAAGTTCTGGTACGGTGCTGTACCGGTATCGGTCAGTACCGGATACTGTTTTGGGTGATTTTTTTAATTTATGAAATAGTCTCTAAAGTTTTTAAATTTTGCAAAATAGTCTATTGATATATTGTACAGTTATATTGTATACTTTACTAGTTTACATCAACCATGTTTTCAAAAATCATAATAATAAATAATAATGACAATTAATATGAAATAACAATAATTTTTAAATATTTCATATATAAATAATAACCACAATTAATATAAACCAAGACAGTCATCATCATACAAATATAAAATTTAGAATAATACAAAGTATTTAAAATATTATAATAATATAATTTTATCATTTTAATAAATAATATTACATCGAAAGATTCAAAACATCAAATAAAAAACAATAAATATCCTTAACAATTTACAAAAAGAGTTGATGATGAAGAAACAATCAAGTAGAAATTAAGTCTGAAACAAAAACATTACAATTACATTACATATATAGAATTTTACATAAATATCAAATACAAGTAAAATTAAAAGAAGAGGAAAAACAAAAACTTGAAATTTAATTATCAATGAGAGGATACCCGCTAGAACTACACTGACCCCAATGATCATTTGGTACAAAATCCTCATCATTAAGAGGAGCTTCATCATCATTATCATTTAAATTTAATGCACCAAATGATATATCAATGCTTTTCCATCTAAGATTATCTTCCAAATTCAAATCATTCACATCAACCAAATTAGGTTCTTTAGAAACTCAATCCGCCAAAAGATCAATATTATCAATGGCCATTGGGTCAATTGAACTACTTGTTCTATTAAGACTCTTAGTAAACAATTAAATTTAATTATTATAAAATTATAAGAAATTATATCAAAATTAATAATGATAATAATGAAAATATCATACATTTCCCGAAGCTTTAAATTGTAACGAACAAAAACCAAGTCATTCAACCTCTTATGCTCCAATCTATTCCTTTTCTTT
>JANSVA010000218.1:9780743-9790802 GCA_025504915.1 Erythroxylum reticulatum | reverse complement strand
GGAAGATACGTTAAAGAGAAGATAATGAAGAGGCAAAGAAAAAGTCAAAAATAAAATTTGAAGTTTAAGTCTTAAGGGTATTGGTATTCTGATAAACCTTGACCGGTACATTAAAAATTAACTGATATTTTAATAAATTAAACAATTTTTATATGGAAAGATTATTGAATAAAATCAAATCGGACAATTAGTCGGGCCATATTATTTTTTGTCAAATCAGTTAGTTTAATTTGATTTTTAAAATATTAAAATTTATTAATGAAAGAAGTATAAGTAAAAATAAATCTACACTTTTATTTAACACTTGACACCATTTATCTAAAATCATAACAAATACAACAATCTTTATTAAGATCAAAGGAGAAAATAAATAACATAATTCCACAAATTTTAAAAAATAACTAACATATAGTTTGTTGCGGGGTTATAATAAAATGCCCAATCAATGTAAAAGAAAGAATATTATCTGAGCGAAGAAGCAGAAAAGTAATGATTGAATTAACGCCCGACGAAGATAAGGGAGGGAGGGTTAAAGTAAGAGTCAAAAAGCGGATCTTACATTTACACGCTCGATCAAAAGAAACAACTCAACCCCGATCCAAAAAGTACAGAAAGATGGGCCATGTTTTAGGCATTTGAGAAAAGTGAAAATTTACTATTCGTGGAATCTACCAGCCAGCCAGCCACAGCCAGCCACATGGTGCACACAACACAACACTAACACAAAGTCACGCCAACAACACAACACTGGCACAAGTCACGCCAACAACCCAACACAGCGTGTTTCATTCGTAGAATCAAAGCGCCGCGTTTGACGCTTCTTTCTATCGTCTCTCTCTGTAAAAAATGTTTCTCATGGCAAGTGGGGTGGGGGGAGCCGGAGGGAGGGAGCAGTAGACTAGTAGTCGTAATATTGAGAGTAGTACTAGTGGGTAGTCATCTAAAATCCCAACTGTCCTCTTCTCCTGGGTTAGACGCGCCCGCATAGCGTACACACGCATACGCAAGAAATGAAAAAGTAAGTGAAAATTAAAGAAGAGAAAAATGAATTGTCTCATCTATCCTCAATCCATGTCCATGTGCATAGTACCAGCTTCGCCAGGGAGACCAGTCTACTTCCAATTTCCTAAAATCAGAACCTAGGTTTTTTTTTTCTTTTCCAAAACTCAAACTTTACTCGATTTTCTTTTTGTTGTTTGATCTTTGCCTTTTTTTTTTATATACAATTTGTTTGGATTTAATCGGACTTATGGAGAAAGCAAAGTTGGAGACGGAACGGGAACGCGACTACAGGCCTTGTATTGAGAGCTCAGCGCAGAGGCCGGGGATTTCTGGTGGCGTTGATCAATGCGAAAGGCTACCGGAAATGGACGATTCCCAGCTCTTTGGAGCTTCCGAGATGGTCCCTGTGGCGGCGAAGGGGGTGGATTCAATCGTCGGAATTGAGACTGGAGTTGCTGCCGGGATGGGTGCTTGTGTTAAGCGGAGGCGTGGACGGCCGCCGCGTGCTATGGGAAACAGCACTGTGCAGCGGCCGCATCCTCCTCCGGCGGAGAAGAGGAAGAAGGATGAAGAGGATGTTTGCTTTATTTGTTTCGATGGTGGCAGCCTCGTGCTTTGTGATCGCCGGTGAGTTGGTTCTTTTGAGTTCTCTGTTTGGCTGCTAAGAAAATTTGGATTGCAGCCGCCGAAATTCGAAGTTAGATGAAGTGCAATTTTCTTTTTCGAAACTTAAGCTCTTATTACTTTTGTGGTTGAATATGGAAATTTTGATAAGCTGAACGTCGTTGACTTCTATTTGGGAAGTTCTGGACAACAAGCGGAGGCTTTAGATTTACCTTTACTCATTTCTGATAGTGTGTTTGTTTCATGATATTGTGCACTCCTTGGTTGGTTAATTTACTTGGATTGATATATGGTAGGGGCTGCCCTAAGGCTTATCATCCATCATGTATCAAGAGGGACGACGCCTTCTTTCGATCAAAAGCTAAGTGGAATTGCGGTATGTTTCAGTAGATCATATTTTGCATGAGCTTCTTTTTGGCATTATTCTATATCTCTTGGCCTATGGTTCATCTTGAGTTGAAGTTATGTAGTTGGCTATATTTATAGGGATTGCTGATGTATTAGTTCTAAATGCAAATACATCAGTTCTAAATGCAAATACAGTTTCCTCACAAGTCATTTGATGTGTGCAGTGCAAAGGATTTAGGATTTTCCAAATAATGACTGGTGGATTAATTCATTCTGATACATTCTCTTTCTTTTCCCGTAGAATGTTGTATTTCCAAAGTGTTGGGTTCACATTTTGTCTCTACATATTGACTTACACGTGTTTGTTAGTTAAGACCTAGTTCCCATATGGTATTGGTGTAATTTAATCTAATTCTCATGCAAAATATGTTGTCGTTTCAGGTTGGCATATATGTAGCAGTTGTCAAAAGGCTTCTCTTTATATGTGTTATACCTGTACATACTCATTGTGCAAAGGATGCACCAAGGGCGCAGATTACGTGTGTGTAAGAGGAAATAAAGGATTTTGTGGGACGTGCATGAGAACTATAATGCTTATAGAAAATATTGCTATGGGGAATAAGGAAACGGTATGCTAAATCATATCTCTTCATTATACTAAACCAATCTTCATGGCTCAGATCTGAAAGGGCATGCATGATCCAACAACAGGGAAAATCTGTAATATCCTATTTTGACCTAGCTCTTCTTGATTTTATTAGAGTATCTTTGAACTAGCTGTCTTTTATCACATATTGATGCAAGATTACTTTCTCTTTTGAAACTTCATCCCACCTCTCTCTAGCAACTTCAACCTTTTGGTAATTAGCCGTTAGCATGCTGCAATTTTATATGTTTCCTTCTTCCATGTAACTTGCACAGGTTGAAGTGGATTTTGATGACCAAACTAGTTGGGAGTATCTTTTCAAGGTTTACTGGATTTACTTGAAAACAAAGCTATCTTTAACTTTGGATGAGCTAAGTAAAGCCAAAAACCCCTGGAGAGGCGATGAGTTACCAAAAGTGAAGAATTCGTGGAAGGGAGCTGCTATTGTGGCCCCTAAAGTGGAATTGTCAGGTCACTCTTTTCTTGTTAATGATGACAAAGCTTCATGTGTAGATAAATGCTGGGGAAGGCCAGAGGACACCCAGTCTAACAGGAGGAAAACTAGTCTCAAGCCAAATGTTCCCAATGAGGGGAGTTTTGGCATTGAAGAAATTACGCCTTTACCTCAAGGCACAACATGGGCTACAAAGGAACTTCTAGAATTTGTTTCGCATATGAGAAATGGAGATATATCAATGCTATCTAAATTTGAAGTCCAAGCTCTTCTTCTAGAATACATAAAAAGAAACAATCTTCGTGACCCTCGCCAAAAGTCACACATTTTATGCGATTCAAGGCTTATGAGCCTTTTTGGAAAATCACGTGTGGGTCATTTTGAAATGCTGAAGCTTCTTGAATATCATTTCTTTTTAGAGGAAAAATCCCCCGCTATTAACATTGTTAGAGTAGGAGCTGCTGATGTTGTCAGTAGTCAGGAATTTAGTAATAATTATGATAATCAGTTGATGATGGGTAATGCAAAAAGGCGTAAAACACGCAGGAAGATAGATGAGCGTGGACTGGTGGGAAATTATAATCTCAATGATTATGCAGCTATTGATGTTCACAACATTAGCTTGTTGTACTTAAAGCGGGATTTAGTGGAGAACTTGTTGGATGATGCTGAGAAATTCCGTGAAAAGGTTTCTGGATCATTTGTTAGAATCCGGATTTCTTGTGGAGACCAAAAGCAAGATATATACAGGCTTGTGCAAGTCATTGGTAATTGCCTTAACTGCTGCCTCTATCGTTCAACAAAATGGAAACAGCAGACTGCTATTTTCTTTGAACAGCATATTGTGTACCATAAATTGATGAAACATTTCTGTTTTTCTCTGTACAGGTACTAGTACGGTGACTGAATCATACCTAGTTGGCACAAGAACAACAAATATCATGCTTGAAATATTAAATTTGGATAAAAAAGAGATTATCTCAATTGATGGCATTTCAAACCAGGAGTTCTCAGAGGTGGACAAAATATTGCTGGATAATTGTTTTTGTGTTAATACTTCTGATATTTGCTTTCCTGTGTCATGAACCTCTTACTGTTTGAGGAAAAGTGTTTAAAATTTTTAATTATTTCTCAATGCGATGTACTGGGTGGCTTTATCTTGTGTTCTGGGTATTATTTACTGTTGCTTGAAACTTCTGTGTGGTAGGATTTTTACCCCAATGCCTTACGCTTACTTCTATGACCTCTCAGTCTAATTAAGAACCGAAGAATAAGGATTACTCAATTTAACTTTACCTCATGTTTTATTATAGTGAATTTGTGATGCGTATCCATGTTGGTGTCTTTTTGGGATCCCAAAAGTCATATTTGGAAGATTCACTTGATCTTAGACTTGATGATTGGATGCTTTGTCTTGCTGTGGCTCACTAAGTAAAGGGATAAAAGATTGGCTTTCTGCTGTCATGAAACTTTTTCTTGCAATTAATTCTATTGGGATAATAATTAGATATTTTGTATTTAAAGTTAATTTTACTTGCATAATTATGTCTTTGTGGCCCCTACTAATAATCGTTGAAAGATGTTTTACCTTCAGTGATGATATTGCATTTGCATTCCTGTGTTGGTGTTTCCTGCTGTATTTTCATATTTACTTATCTTTCACATTTTGTAGTGTTAGGTGACAACATGCATTGCCCCTAACCACCTTGTATTATCATATACTCTTCACATTTTGAGCTATAGCAGATTATAGTTTTTCAAATTGAATGCATAAGTAAACTCCACTCATGATTTTACAAACCTGTTTTCAGGATGAGTGCAAACGCCTGCGCCAAAGTATAAAGTGTGGTCTCATTAAACGGCTAAAAGTGGTGAGTGTCTCTGGTATGCTAAATTCTATTCCGAAGTATGGTTCTGCATTTTCGTGCTCAGAGGAGTTGTTATTTGGCTTTAGGGTGAGATTCAGCAGAAGGCAATGGTTCTTCAGGCTGTCAAGACTAATGATGTGAGTTCATCTCCTGACTATTTCTGTGCACTTATATGCCTGGGAGTATGGTGATGGATTTCAAGTTTTCATGTGGTCGACTAATTACTGTTATCAGTTTAATTTTTAGCTTTATAGTGCTATAATTTTACTTGCTGTTCTCTTCTGAATTCTCCATCTCTTAATGAATCAGGGCCTGGAAGCAGAGATTTTGCGGCTTAATCATCTCAGGGATCGAGCTAATGAAAAAGGGCGCAGGAAAGAATATCCTTTTATGTATGAGATTGTTCTGCTCCTATCTATTGTTTGATCTTTATCACAAGTTTTAGAGCGTCTTTTTGAGTTATATTGGTTTACAGCAAGGTCCATTATCTTTAGGACAATTATAATGAAGATCCACCTTGGTGTATCTTTCATCTAAATGTGCTATAGTATTCTTTAAATATGATGACTAGAGCACTTAAATCTCAGTTTATTCATCCATGAATTTGGAGATTTTTGTGTTTGTAAGAATTAGTCTCAGTTCTCTAACACTTCCAACAGTTTTGCTTTTTATGTGGTGTTGCTCTATGACTACAAACGGTTTCTGATTGCTTACATGTATTGGGCAAAAAGGTGCTTGTTATTCTCACTTCTGCTTCAACCATGACTATGGGTGTTAAAGTCTCTTTCTTGCAATGAGTAGACCATTTGATATGCTATTTGCATTAACCACTGAGGAAGCTGTTTTAATTGATGCAATTTGCCATCTTAATATTTCCTATGTAGCTAGCAAATTGTTGTTCCCTTGCATATTGCGGTGTTCCTTGACTGTGCCTGCACGCTTAGAGAGTGTGTAGAGAAATTGGAGATTCTAAAGTCACCCAAGGAGCGCAACCGCCGGCTGCTTGAGATTCCTATTGTACATCCTGATCAGCGCATGGATCCAAGTTATGAATCCGGAGAAGATGGAGAAGCAAATGGGATGAAACAAGGTTCTTACCAATGACTTGTCAATACACGAAATTTGTCCCAGTATTTGTGCTTGAAGTTTTAGCTTGAGAAAGTTTTATTGGTAAAAAATTACTGTGTTGTGCAGGTAAACGTTCAAGATCAAGAAATGGAGATAACAATAAGAAGGGATTGGATATTAACTCTTCCCTGGGAGCACTTGATGTGCTGAGTGAGGTTGGAATCATGGAACAAAGAAATTTAGCTGCTACTTGTTGTCAGACCCGGGATATCTGCACAACGTTTTATGAGGATAGAGATGGTACCACTCAGGTTCATGAGAAAGTGAATAACTCCATACCAACTCAGGGAGGAGGAGCTCCGAACAAAAGTCAGAATTTGCCTAACAATCAACTTGCTCCTGGTGATTCATTTACTGGCTATTCGAGTAGCCGTACAGTCAGAAGAGCTGATCAATCTTCAGGGTCTGCAACAGCAGTTGTGCCACCACCTCTTACTGTGAGGGAGCTGTCAATCAATGATTCTGAGACAGACAAACTGTGGCACTATCAGGATCCTACTGGAAAAATTCAAGGACCATTTTCTATGATGCAGTTGCGCAAATGGAGTACAAGTGGGCATTTCCCCTCTGATCTGAGAGTCTGGAGGATAAATGAGAAGCAGGATGATGCCATTCTTCTGACTGATGCATTGATTGGACAGTTCCATGAACAATCCCAGTTGCCACAGGACAAGTTTTTATTGCTACAGGGAGTTGCAGCTGCTATGGATGACACTAATAAAAAGTGGGAACAGTGTTTGGGTCAAAACAGTTTTGCTACTTTGGTAGACAACAATAATTCTGATCCTGGCAGGAAGACTGTGGAAAATGATGGAAGTGTCCAGTGTAAAGGTAATAAACTTATGAGGAGTGATGAATGGCCTTCTCTTTCTTCTAGTAGGACTACAGCTATGAGTGTTGCCATGGGTGGTGATAGACAGGCTCAAATGTCAGTACAGGGCTGGGACCTGAAGAGAGGTGTAAGCGCTTCTGCTGATCAGGCCCAAGTTTGCAGTTCATTCTTCTCATCATCTTCTTCTGTGAAGCTTCCAGAGACTCCTGCCTGTCATGTAGAGGGTCATGGAAATGAAAATTGTTCTCGGATCTGTAATCTAAATGATAATTCACACAAGAGCAGTGAGGGTCAAACTAGTACTTGGGAAAGCAATGAGAAGCAAGCTGATAGTGAGGGTCATTCAAGCCAATCTTCTGGACGTAACTGGAGACCTTCCCCAAAAGACGATTCTTCAAGCAGATGGGATTCCAGTTCCAAGCCTAATGGAAAATCCAAGCAGAATCAGGAAATTGACTTATCTGATTTGCCCAGTCCCACACCAAAACAAAGCCATCCAAATTTAGAAGAGCAGACTGCTGAGGGTAAACAGTCCATTGCATCAAATGCTCCAGTCCTGGAATCAGGTCCCAGTTGGAGTACTACTTCCAGTTTAGTGATTGGTGGAGCTCAGCTTCCTGAAGTAGCTGGTGAATGGAGTGGTTATTCTTCTGCTCCTATCAAAACTCCTCTTGAAGATTGGGATTCAAATCTTGCAAGTGCATCTTCATTGAAACCAATTGAAGGTGCCAATAATCATGCTGCAACATCGACATCAGGAATTGGCCATTTCACTCATTCTTCCCCAGCCAACCTAGCAGTTGATTCATCTGGTTGGCAGCCAGTTCCAGAATCCAATGAGTTCTCTCTAGTTGATGAATCTGTTTCAGATCTCTTGGCTGAAGTTGAGGCAATGGAGTCTCTTGGTGGCTTGCAGTCCCCTACTTCAAAAATGAGATGTGCGGAACTGACACAAGATTCTGATGATGATTGCTTTAGTCCTGTTGAAGGGTTTAGCCCAGCCCTTGATCCAGGAAAGAGTGACGCATTTAGCTCCACTGGAGATATTCAGATGCCTTCTCAGATTACTGCAAATGACGATCCACTCAGGCTCAGGTTATTTGAAATGCCTTCACATACCACTGTAACAGATGAACCAATTAAGGTATCTCAAGTGCCATCTAAATTGACGGCAACTGATCAACCACATCCATGTAATGCATCTCGTGTGCCTGCTCAGTCCATTGTGATTTGCAAACCAATTTGTGCATCTGAAACACCCTCATCTTTGGTAGATGAACTGCATCGAGTAGCAAACGTGCCTTCCCAGTCAACTGTAACAGATAAACCTCTTGAAATGTCTCAAAAGCCATCAGAGTCAAGTTTATGTGATGAAGCGGGACAAATGTTGCAGGCGGAAACAATTGTTCCTCAGAAGAACTGCAGTGGACAGTCTTCAAGTGGTCATGTTCCGGTTAAGAAATCAAGTGTTAGCGAAGGGGACAAAGTTTCGGATATGCATCCTTCCGCTCTCTTCACTGGCAGTCAGTGGGAAGCAAGGTCTGACGTCCAAAATTCTGCATCACCTAATGAAGATACTAGGAGTAATAATGCCATCGGAATTTGTCTCGGAGGTAAGAACATGGATTGGGGAGCTGGGCATGCTAGCGCTAATGTAGCCAATTCTACAGGGAACCCCGGTGGATGGGGAAACCAACCCCGGTGTGGTGGGGATAGATATGGAGGTACAAGGGACCAGCGTAATTATCAAGGAAGGGATTCAAGTTACGGGAGAGATAGGTCTTCCGGTTGGTGGAACAGGCAGCCATTTGCCAGCGGTGTTTCTTTCAGGTCTCCACCCAAAGGGCAGCGAATATGTAAGTTCTATGAGAGCGGGTACTGCAGGAAGGGAGCGTCATGTAGTTATTGGCATCCGTGACCATCTTTCTTTGGGTGCATGTCATGCCATTCTGTAATCATTCATCATTTGTATGGGGAAATTTTGCCCTTGATTTCAATTTAACTTACCTGTAAAAGCACTGAAAAGGTCACCACTCTCACATATTTGTTATAACAGCTGCATTGATGCAGTTTGAGGCTGATTCAAATTCACTGCCCTGTCCTCTAGTGTAATTTAAAAGAGGAATAGAAGGGGAATCCATATAAAATCAATACATATTATATTAATACTTGTAGTTAAAATTGGGGGGCACATGACCTTGGCCTATTCCAACCCTCCATGATTTTAGGATTTGCTGGCTTGGGAGGTAGTAGATGCATATATCCCTCATGTAACGTCCAAGGTGAACCATTTCTGATTTAAATTGATACCTAAGCTGTGAATTCAAAATAAACTATTCATCTATTTTATTACATTATTGTTTATTCATTTAATGGAAATTCTATTAACTAAAAAATTGGAATATTTCGATGCGACTCTCTAAATTGACCAAATTCAATTCTCGAGGCGCCATGAGAGTGAAAGCGACGCGTTTAACCCGTTCTTCAGAGCACACGACGTCGTATAAAATGCCGATATCCCCATACAATTCTGTAGTCGGGGGGGTTTCCGAGATTCGCCGACGTGATGTCCGAATGCTCGCCAACTCTTTAAAATACCATTTTTAGGGAAAAAAGAAAAGTTTATATTTATCGATCATGGCCACCCAGACGTCATTCCTGTCGCCGTCGCAGAGATACGCCGCCGGAGCATTGTTCGCGATCGCTATCCATCAAGCTCAGATTCATCAGACCCGCCCGCTCGGCTCCTTGCCGGAAGATGAGTCTCCGGAGAGAGAACGAACCAGTAATAGCAGCAGTAGTAGCTCTGACTCGGTCTCCGAGGACCCTGAGCTTTGGGTCCACGAACACTCGTCCTTGCTCCGACCCGTTTTCAAGTCCTCCTCGTTCCTTTCTCTTGCTGTATCTTTTATATTCTATGGGGATCATGCAATTTCTCTTCGCTGTATGGCATTGTCTAGCGAAATTTTGGTTTGGCGATAGTTTATGGCTTTAATGGTTAAGTTTGGTAGAATTTAGGAGAGAAGTTTAGTTGCTACGGGATGAGCTGATACCGGTCTGTTGAAATTTTGTCCACGATTGATGTTGAATTTCTCTTGAATAGGTTTCTGGGCATTGATCGTACTGCGTGGCCCTTTAGTTGCTATGAGATGAGCTG
>JANSVA010000218.1:9756127-9770669 GCA_025504915.1 Erythroxylum reticulatum | reverse complement strand
CCTCTGCAAATGCCAAAGACTGGACGTCAGAAGGGGATCAATAATCAAAATTAGAAACTACTTTTTATGTTTTCATAAATTTGAAAAGTTATAACAAACTAAAATCAAAGTCAGAAATAAAAAAGCTTAAATAAACATATTTTTTATTAAATTTAAAAATAAAAATATACAAGTAATTGAAAATTTTAAAACATCAATAAAAACACACCTAATTGACCGAGGAGACATCTGTGGACTCTCTCTCTCTCCAAGTATGTATGTATAATTAATTATATACCTATATATAGCAATGGCCGTGAACTTCTATTAAAAAAGGATCGCCCGATCTATAATTATCCAACAAATTCCCCTGCGTATGATTCCCCAGCCTTCATTTCTTTCTCTTTTCCCTTTTTCTCTCGATTCTCCTTTATCCCGGGTAGTTGCCTAAAGTTCCAATGTTTCTGGGGAATTTTTAACGTACTTTTGTGTTTTTCCGACTTCTGCTTCTGCAACCTCAAATGGCGGCTTCTTGTAGACGACTAAGTCAAATCCGAAGCTACTCGGGAGAGTCGTTTTTGGGTACAAATGCAAATTTCGGCCTTGCTCTTGAAGAAGCTTCATCTGGTTTCTTGGCTTCCCTTTCTCTACGTAGACCCTTTTCTCAGCTCGTGGAATCTAATAGGAAGAGATTGTTTCTTGTTGATACTTTGGCTCTTGTAATATCATCAACCTTTTTTTTTCTTCTCAATTTGTGTCTGTTTTCAAGAGTTAATTGTCGAATGCTTGATAGTATATAAGTTGGCAAAGTTTTGAACTTTCTGCTGCATCTGTGTTCAGGTGAAGAAATTGGAGGTAGAAGGCATGCCCTCGAAACAAGCTGAGGCGATAACAACTTCGATAACTGACGTTTTGAACGACAGCTTGGAAAATGTTGCTACTACGGTTGTTTCCAAGACTGAGATGGAGAAAGTAAGCAGTTTTTCTTGTCGTGTTTGATTGATGTTTTGAAATGTTTTATTAACGTGTCATGCGATTCAAAGTGGACTAGGATTGTGTTATTAATGTGCGATTTCGTTCTGTTGTCAGAGTGAAATGATTCAAGAAACCAAGTTGTCAAAATTTAAAACTGAAGTGCAAAGCTTGCAGGTACTTACTAGATTCTTAACTCCATTATCAGACAGCGGTGGGCTAGTTTTTCGTCATAAATTTTGAAAATGAAAGTTGAAATGTCCGTCTGCTTCGATTCCTCATTGTTAACACCTCTAGGCAGAACAGAAATCTCACCATATCATGCCTTGGTTTATATCTAAATCTGAACTTTATTGGATTCGGAACTTACCAATCTCTCTGCTTTCTGGCAGCAGGATTATAAGTGTTCTGCAAAGTGACAGGTGTAATTCATTTAAATGATCAAATCAACTATTGATGGGTGCTTTATGGTGAAGATTCCGGCTAAAGCAGTCCCACAAATCATTTTATATCTAACCTCTCTGTGCATTGTGGCCCCCTAATTGATGGTCATATGGTGGTATATTTTGCATTTCGGTCTATAGACCTTTTGTTAATACGATAAACTGTGAAGCTGTTACTCTGTTTCATTATACTTTAGTCTTTTCTTTGCTCCACCATGGTCCTATCTAGTGTGAGCTAAGAAATTCTGTTAGTTTTTCATGAATAAGCAAGATGATTGTTGTTTTCTGCATTTCTACAAAAACATTTCATTGAGAGACTAGAGCCTTTGTATTTCTCTTCTATGCAGAAAAACTATAGCTCCTTTTGGTGCCCGAGTGATCAAACCCCTGAATTGAAAAATATAACCATACTCAATCAATTGCAAAACTGGTAGAAATAGAAATTGACAAAGCTAGAGAATTTTGGTGGAGGATGTTGCGTTTTCATTTATTTGAGCCATCTTTAGCATATGTAAAATTCGTAAGCTCAGTTTCGTTGGCACACCTTTAGAACGTCACAACTTGTGATACAGAGCTGTAACTTTACTCGATAAAATTTTTATGCATGGTCTTTGATGTTATCTGACAGATATATAAATACAGGAACATCATTTTTCTTTGTTGCAACATGAGACTGAAAAACTTAGAAATGATATTGAGAAGATGCGCAGTGAATTGAGGTACAGAACTATAAAGCTGCGATGGAAGCTTTACATTTTTGTTGGCAAACGATAATGAACCTCACAATGGTAAGCTGTTAACTTCTATGTAGGCATGAAATTGACAAAGTCACTGCAGGGCAACGGTTGGATTTGAATCTTGAAAGGGGGTGAGGAAGCGTTAATTTAAACCACCTTGTTGTATTTGTGAATTGAATAAAGACATAAGCTTATATTCAACCTGTGCAGGAGAATGCAGGATCAGCTAGCAAACCAGAATTCTGAAACATCCAACCTCACTAACAAGATTGATAGGGTGAGTGAGACTTGTGGCTTTGTTACAGCCAACTATTGCACATTCTGATGATTTACTTTTTGTATTTTTGTGATAATTTCAGGAAATTCACGCTTTAAGGGCGCAACTGGAAGCAGCAAAATATGATGTTATAAAGTATTGCATTGGTACTCTTGTTTCCATCTCTGCCGTTGGCCTTGCTGTAATTCGCATCGTGATGTAAAGATCAAGCCAAAGCTTTGCATGGCCCTAAGAGGCAAACGATAGCTATTTTTTAAAGTTATTATTTGCTTGAAAAAATATGATAATTATTTTTCCTTGATTCGTATCCTAACCCAGCAGAAGAGGCAAGCTATAGCTCTTTTTTTAAGCTATTATTTGCATGCAAAATAAGCGAAAGGAATAGTTATGTGTGATAGGAACGTAAGACGATGTAAATTCACCCATTTGATGTAATCTTTCATTATATATCTGCTTGTGTCTGTCCTACATGCTCCTAACACTACTCAGCAGCTTCTTCACATTCCTTCTCTCCCTGCAGATTATTGGGATTTTAATGGATACACATTTTTAACTTGTTTTCCTGCACTCTCATTACTTTATCTGCTCTATATTTCTGTCA
This sequence comes from Erythroxylum reticulatum, assembly GCA_025504915.1. Lineage (NCBI taxonomy): Eukaryota > Viridiplantae > Streptophyta > Magnoliopsida > Malpighiales > Erythroxylaceae > Erythroxylum > Erythroxylum reticulatum. Next base: position 9,767,660 of record JANSVA010000218.1, on the reverse strand, counting down.
ATCTATATACCTTTTCTTCTTTTTTTTCAGCATACTTGGTCCATAAAGTTAATTATCATTTGAACCATTCTAATAATCAATTTCAATTGTAATAAATTTAATCTAAATTTCAATGGATAGATGTCTTTTTTCTAAATTCTTTTTATATTTATGCTATTATATTATTAATGAGCATGTATTCTTTGGACAAAAAAGAAAGTTATTAAAAAAATTAGACCTTGTTTTATAACTTTTTTAAACGTTCTTAGATAAGAGGGAGACTTTATATTTGAGCCTTAATTTTCTAATGTTAGTTTTCGAATGATATATAGATGAGAGATATAATTTGACTTATTTAAAAAATAAATAAATTGTTAACATTAATTAATACGAGTAACCTGGCTAGAGGGTTACGGGGATATCAATAAACCAATGGTTATATTATATTGTTTTAAGATACACAAAGAGAACTGATAGCTAAGACCTTAGGTATGCTAACCGACACATAAGCCTTTTCTCTTCAACATGCTTAAACTCTCAAGACCTGCATCTTAGGGGTTTAAGCTAACCAATCTTTCCCGTATAACTTATAACTCAAACAGAATCATAGGTCCAATACTTTCCAATGCGTAGGAATCTTATAGAAAGGTAAGTACAAAGTATACTTGTATCTCTGTATAACAGAAGTAAACTTATTGAAGACTCAAACTTTAGGGGAGAGAGCTTTTAGAGAGAAGTCATAGGGAAATACACAATTGTTGATAATAATATTTTGATATGATGAAGCTTTGCTTCGATTTAATGAAAATGAAGCTTGGTTACGATAAAGGATGTCCTTTCCTTATATAGGCAAAAGAGGTGACAAAAAGACAAATATTTATGGATAAGAATAAACTCTTATCACCCCAACCTAATCGGATAAGAACAACATTACATCAATTATTCTAGATAAAAATAATGTCACATTACCTATTCCAGATAAGAACGATGTCACATTGTATAGTAAAAAATGATGTCACATTACAAATGACATTTAAATATAAAAACAAACAATTTTAAATAAAGAGTCCCACAATAATAAGTGAAATCTTATTCATCATCCTCGTCGAATAGGTTCTTGCCACGATTGCAAATTTGATGAAGAAGCCTCTTTGCTTTTGCTATCAGTATCATCACTGGTTGTCCTTCTTTGTTTATTGGGGCTCACTTCCTTTGTGCGTAAATTTTTCAAAATTTATTTAGTTCCTCTTCGTTGATAATGAGAATATCATCATTTGGATCTTGGACATCTTGGAAGGAAGAGACTCGAACATGAGATGGTCCAACAGTGTTGATATCTAAGTCTATGGGACTATATAAAATGATAAAGTCTGGCATTTCAGCTTCTATAGGAACAAATTCTCCCGGGTAAGTTCCAATAGATATAGAGGCAACTAGTAGGGCATGCTTAAGATAATGATTTAGATCTTTAAGGAAAAGCCTAAGAGTTTTAAGGACATTTTCCTTATATATTGGCCATTAGTTGTAAGTATGCCAGACGTATACTAGATTCTCAGAGTAGATGGATCCATTATGTGTTGTGTTATATGGTCGATGAAGAACAAAGAAGTAGTGGGTGAATTGCTTCTCTAATGGAGTCTCTTAATAATATGAGATTCTTAACAACTTGTGAGAGTTGTGCTTTCCATTGCACTAGTGGTTAGTACCACTCATGGAAATGTACCAACCATTGGTGAAATATAGGACACAACTTTCACAAGTTATTGAAAATTTCAAATTATGGGACTCCATTAAAGAAGCAATCCACCAAATGCTTCCTTGTTCTTCATCGACCATATAACACAACATATAATAGATTCATCTATTATGAGAACTAGATGTACTTCTAGCATACCTTCAGCTAATCGCCAAGATACAAGGAAAATGTCCTTAAAACTCTTAGGTTTTTCCTTAAGGGTCTAAACCATTTGCATAAGTATGCCCCATTGGCTGCCTCTTGTATCTATTGGAACTTACCCAAGAGAATTCGTTCCTAGAGAACCTAAAATGCCAGACTTTAACATTTTAGATAGTCCTATAGACTTGGATATCAACAATGTGGAACCATTTAAGACTCAAGCCTTCTTTTTCCTAGATGCCCAAAATCTAAATGATGATATTCCCATCATCGACAAAGAGGAGTTAAGTACATTTTTGAAAAATTTACACACAAGTAAACCCCTGTAAACAAAGAAGGACAACCAATGATGATATTAATAGCAGGAGTGAAGGAGCTTCCTTGTCAAATCTGTAGTCATAGTAAGAACCTATCCGACGAAGAAGATGATTAGGATTTCACTTATTATTGTGACATAGTTTTATCCATTTACTATACGATTTGACATCATTCTTATTTAGAATAGATGATGTGATATTGTTCTTATTTAGAATAATTGATGTGATGATGTTCTTAATACTTAGGATAAAGCGATAAGACTTTGTTCTTATCCATAAATATTTGTCTTTTTGTCACCTCCTTTACCTATATTATCAAAAGACCTCCTTTATTATAACCAAGCTTCATTTTCATTAGATCGAAGCAAGTAAGCTTCATTGTATCCAAGATATTACTATTAATAATAGTTGTGTGTTTCCATATGACTTCTCTCTAAAATTTCTCTCGCTCCCTTGAAAGCTTAAGTCCTCAATAAGTTTACTTTTGTCACACAAAGATCAAGTATACTTTGCACTTGCCTTTCTATACAGATCCTGTGCATTAGAAAGTATCGAAGTTATGATCCTGTCTGAGTTACAAGTTATATGTGGAGGATTGGTTAACTTAAATCCCTAAGAGGCAGGTCTTGAGAGTTGATGCTAATTGAGGAGAAGGAGCTTGTGTCTTGGCTATTCTTAGCTATCATTTTCCTCTGTAAATGTAGTGCTCCCTTACCGCAGGGTACTCACCGGGATGCCCGAAGGTCATTCCGGTACATATCCTACGATAAGGGCGCGCTACGTTTGATCACTACACTCACTTCATATGGCATGATATCGTAAGTCACTTATAAAGCATCATAAGAAAATCACAATATTTTAAAACCAACTTCATTGCACAAAACCAAAAGTCTACATTGTCTTTCTAACCTTTACTACATGTATATCATCAAAACCTAATACAAAAGTGTTACATAAAAGAGGAAAATATTCAAAGTCTATCTAGTATGTCCAAAAATTCCAACTAACCGACCTTTGAGCTGTGACTTCTCTTACCAGTCACAATCTACACGATTAGTAGAGCCTCTCAGTAGCTAGAGTCGTCACTCGATCCTGAAAAGACAACGTTGCAATTTTGGTGAGTTTTGCAAACTCGATGAGATAACCATCATCGATGATTCACTTAATTCATGCATCACAACAATTCACATAACATGTAATCACATACTACACTTTACATAAATTTCACATTTTCACTAAAGCATAGGCGTTTCATTTCAACAAATATACTTAACAATATGCATATCAAATGCTCATGAGACACCTTCCAATTATTACGTTGTTGTGACCGAATGCCTGAACTGTCCCATATCTATTTTGGATATCGAGCTTATTAATAACTGTCCCTTATCTGCTTGGGAGATATAGGGCTCATTATACATAGTGAGCCTTAGGCTCTTAACAACTATTTGAGTTCGAGGCTCTTTTCACTCGTTGAGCTTTAAGCTCTGATCAGTGGCTACTCTGGTCACAACTGTCATTATCTGATTATGTATTTATGTATGGAATGCATGTACCATAATTACTCACATTATAAAGCAATTAGGTCTTCACATTCACATTCAAGTAGCACTTCTATATCTCAATCCACAATCACATTCATCGGACCTTCTGTCCAAAATCCACAATTGAATACATTCAATTATCATTCAAAAACATAAATTAAGCAAACAAGTAATTAAGTGAGACCATCTAGGTTACTCATAAGTTACTACCGAAGCTAATGCTTGAAAAATCCAGCAACGACTGGGGGTTGACGTTCCAATTCCTCCTCTATATCAAATAACATACACAATATCACAATTTGTACAATCATAAGTATTTAATAATACACATGTATGAAATGGAATGTGTACAATGCATGCTCATGATAATCCTGGGTATCATACCATAAATTACATCAAAAAATTAATCTCATATCAAATCTCATCTAAATATGATTTATACTTAGGTTTACGCCTCACTTAAACCATTAAAATCACATTTCATTCTCATTGAATCACTTCAGATTTTTTTTCCAAGACACCCCTTTCGGGTCTACTGTTCATGTTCAATTAGAAGGTGAAACTAATATAATTTGGTCAAACTTTCTTCTGTCCTCTATGTCTTATCTTTCCATTGACACCAAAATCGCTCAATTTGGTTCAGTAATTTAGAAAATATACCTCAAACATTATCGGGTTGTTCTTATCCAAAGACAATATACTATACACAATTTCCATCCAGAAATTAAACATCTTAAAGACTGAATCACAATTCAATTTCTTCATATGATTTGTAGCTCTATGTCTTTAGTTTAGTCTAAATTAACAATCATCTCATTTGAAATCCTATAGGTCCAAATATAATTAAAATACCGAAGGGTGTTCAGTAAGAAAATCGTATTTCACTGTTCCAACAAATCCCACACTTTGATTCGATCAATCTTCCTCAATTCAATTCATAATACTACAAAATTTTATGGAAGGATAGAAAAATATGTTAGGAATCCATTGGTTTAAGAACAAAATCATTTGGACATTGGGTGAAGAATTTACATCCAAACTTCCATCAAATGTTTATCAGCTAACCACTCTCAAAAGTCACCATCGTGCAATTGCACGATGGCGATTTTCACCTTTAAAACCACAAAGTCGCTATCGTGCATTTACACGATAGAGACTTTCACCCTTAAAAGAACAAAGTCGCTATCATGTATTTACACGATAGTGACTTTCACCCTTAAACAACCAGAGTCGCTATCGTGCATTTGCACTATAGCGACTTTCACCCTTATAGTATTACCTAGAAGTGTACTCACCTCTAGCTCATACTGTAGTAACTCCCTAACACAATGCAGTCTATATGCCAAATGTAGTGCGATAAAGGAGTGTGTGGATCCTGGATCTAACAATGCAAATGTCTCAAAATCATAAATGAGAAGCGCACCTGCCACTACATTCAGTGAATCTTGAGCCTCCTGCCTGATCATAGCATAAACCCTAGCTTGAGACTGCGGTTGGTTGCCCCGTCTCTCAGTCCTCATGGAAGAACTCCTAGAGCTCACCCTGCCTCTACATCGGCTTCTCTGTCTAGGTCCACCACCTGTGCTCTACTGGACTGTAGTATTACTCTCAGATTGCTCACTGACAGCAGACTGAACTCCAAAAGTAGCAAGGCAATCTTTGATTTGGTGGCTCATGGAGCCGCATTTGAGGCAAGCTCCAGTTAACCTCCAACACTCATTACCATGCCTCCTCTCACAGTGCTCACAAACTAGAAACTGATTCTATCCTGCAGCTCTTCCATTTCCAGTCTGTGAAAATCTGCCCCTCTGCCCAAATCCTGACTGCTTGGATCCACCTGATGATCTGAAGGCTCTGTTCTGGCACTTACTAAAGCTCCTGCCAAAACTGCCCTGACTTACACTAGGTCTCTTTCCTCTAGACCCTTGCCCAGTCTCTACTTGTCTCTCTCTCAGTAGCTGCTCAATTCTAATTGAAGCAACTCTCAATTCAGTGAAAGTACCTAGATCTGAAAGCACCAATCTTGTTCTAATCTCTATATTGAGTTCATTCTCAAACCTCCTATACTTGTCTTCTTCTGTAGGGATCAGAGCAGTAGCATAACCCATTAACTCATTGACCTCATATTCAGCCATTGACATCTTACCCTGCTTCAATTCCAAGAACTCCTGCATCTTCATGTCCAATAGATCTTGGGCATGTAATTATCTCTGAAGACCCTCAGAAAGTCTTCTCACTTCAATTAGCAAGGCTTGGTGGTACTGCCTGGGACAGTCTTCCACCACTGGTAAGCTAGGCCCTATAGTAAAGACACTACATAATTGAACCACTCATCAGGCTCGCAGTCCATCTAATCAAATACCCTTTCTGTCCTCTATAACCATCCCTCGGCTTCAGCAGGATCTATGCTACCATAGAAGTCCACAGCTCCCTGCTCCGGCAACCTACCATACCTCCGCTCCCTTCTTTCGGGAACTCTAGGAGGCATCTTCTCAGATCAAGGCACTGAGAACTCCCCACTGGCTCCTACCGATCTTTAGTCAACTGGTTGATCAATTTGATCACTTAGAGCGGATGGCCTATAACAAACAATAATTTCAATCATTTTCTGCACTTCTCATAATATTTCATGCTTAACATTTCTATATGTCCCAACAGATACCAACCATGCTCTGATACCATCCAAATGTAACACTCCCTTACCACAGGGTACCTACCGGGACGCTCAGAGGTCATTCCGATACATATCCTACGATAAGGGCGCGATACGTTAGATCACTACACTCACTTCACATGGCATGGTATCATAAGTCTCTTATAAAGCATTATAAGAAAATCACAATATTTTAAAACCAACTTTTTCCTCATTTCATTGCATAAAACCAAAAGTCTACATTGTCATTGCAACCTTTACTACATGTACATTATCAAAACCTAATATGAAAGTGCTACATAAAAGAGGAAAATATTTAAAATCTATCTAGTATGTCCAAAAATCCCAACTGACCGACCTTTGAGCTATGACTTCTTGCCAATCACAATCTACATAGTTGGTAGAGCCTCTCAGTAGCTAGAGTCGTCTCTCAGTCTTGAAAAGACAACGTTACAATTTTGGTGAGTTTTGCGAACTCAATGAGGTAACCATCATCGATGATTCACTCAATTCATGCATCACAATAATTCACATAACATGGAATCACAAATTGCATTTTACATAAATTTCACATTTTCACTAAAGCATAGGCATTTCATTTCAATAAATATACTTAATAATATGCATATGAAATGCTCATGAGACACTTTCCAATTATTACATTGTTGTACTGAGTGCCTGAACTGTCTTGTATCTATTTTGGATTCCGGGCTTATTAATAACTGTCCCTTATCCGCTTTGAGGATACAGGGCTCATTATACATAGTGAGCTTTAGGATCTTAACCACTGTTTGAGCTCGAGGCTCTTTTTACTCGTTGAGCTTTAAGCTCTGATTGGTGGCTACTCTGATCACAACTGTCCTTATCTAATTATGATTCATGTATGGAATGCATATACCACAATTACTCACATTATAAAGTAATTAGGTCTTCACATTCACATTCAAGTAGCGCTTTTAAATCTCAATCCACATTCACATTCATTGGACCTTCTGTCCAGAATCTACAATTGAACACATTCAATTATCATTCAAAAACATGAATTAAGCAAACAAGTAATTAAGTGAGACCGTCTAGGTTACTCACAAGTTGCTCCCGAAGCTAATGCCTGGAAGTTCTGGCAATGTATGAGGGTTGACGTTCCAATTGCTCCTCTATATCAAATAACATACACAATATCACAATTTGTACAATTATAAGTATTCAATAATGCACATGTATGAAATGGAATGTGTACAATGCATGTTCATGATAATCCTGGGTATCATACCATCAATTACACTACAAAATCAATCTCATATCAAATCTCATCTAAGTATGATTTATACTTAGGTTTACGCCTCACTAATACCATTAAAATCACATTTCATTCTCATTGAATCACTTCAGATTTTTTTTCCAACACAACCCTTTCGAGTCTACTATTCATGTTCAATCAGAGTGTCTTATCTTTCCATTGATACCAAAAATCGCTCAATTTGGTTCAGTAATTTAGAAGATATACCTCAAATATTATCGAGTTATTCTTATCCAAAGACAATATACTATGCACAACTTCCATCCAGAAATTAAACATCTTAGGGACTGAATAACAATTCAATTTCTCATCTTTTTTGTAGCTCTATGTCTCTAGTTTACTCTAAATCAACAATCATCTCATTTGGAATCCTATAGATCCAGATATAATTAAAAAACTAAAGGGTGTTCAATAAGAAAATCGTATTTCACTATTCCAACAGATCCCACACTTTGTTTCAATCAATCTTCCTTAATTCAATTCATAATGCTAAAACATTTTATAGAGGGATAGAACAATGTGTTAGGAATCCATTGGTTCAAGAACAAAATCATTTGGACATCATATGAAGAAGTTGTAGCTAAAATCCCATCATATGTTCATCAGCTAACCACTCTCAAAAGTCGCCATCGTGCAATTGTACGATGACGATTTTCACCTTTAAAACAACAAAGAAGCTATCGTGCATTTGCATGATAGCAAATTTCACCCTTAAACACCTAGAGTTGTATCGTGCATTTGCACGACATCAAATTTTGCCTTTAACCCACTGAAGTCATTGTTGTGCATAAGCACGACGGTGCAACTCCACTTCTTCTTCTTCACCAAAACCAAACTTCTAAACTCCATAAGTTTTGATCCAGAGCTCTAAAATTTACAAAATTTATATCAATGGAAAGGTTAAGGAAAGATATAAAACTTTCATGAAGATAACTTTGTCTAAATCTCTCTATATCGACACAAAAAAAATTCATGAAAGTTTTAGATGAAAAACTCAACATTATTACTATTCATTCCTAGAAAATTTCCAGACTTCATTCTCTAAAATCGAACTCTTCAAAAAAAAATTTGTTTCTAGTTTTTCTTACTCCATTTCAAACAACTCATTCAACATAAATTCATACTACTTCAAAATATACAAGTTTAAATCAAAAATCATCAAAAGTCAAAAATTCATATTCAACCTATTCATACTCTGTTACTTTTCTGCATTTTCAACTTTCATTCTCAATCACCATTCTCCCTCTCAACTTCCATTTAAACACTCATTCCCATCTCAAACCATCATTTTACAATTACTCCCTAAGTCAAAAAATCATTTTCTTGATCATCTCTAAGTTTTTATCAATTCACATATAAACACCTATATATTCATACATGCACAGTGAAGAAACAGAGCACATCACCTTTATATAGCTAATTCTCTGCACTAATCATATACATCATTTCGTTGCTATTTCAACTCCAAGAACCATTTACACAAGACTTGATCACTAACAATCCATCAAAACTAAATAACACCATATCCACAATTTTCATCTCATTAACACAATGTTCATGAATATAAATATACATAAATGCCATAATCATGCACTGATAATAAATTCATCAACTTTATTTGAAAAAATCTACAACTCTAACAAATTTATTCACTACTTACTTGTTGAAGACTCCAAAAGCTTCAATTATCTTCAAGCCCTAACTACATACAAAATTATGTAAACCACCTTGAACACTAACTAACTTCTGATTTTTCTTAAGGTAGAAGAAACAACTTGGGAGTAGGGTAAAGGAAGGAAAAGAAAAGAAATTCCTCCGAAGGATTGTGATGGAGAACTCTGTGTGTTTGAAGAAAATTTGAAGAAGGTGACTACGAAGAAGAGACTTAGACATATAACTTAGTTCTGTTTACTCTCTGGTATCTTAACTCACTATCAGACAAAAGTTATAAAGGCAATTTATTAAGTGACATTTGTTACTTTCCTAAGGTCTAAGTTCTAACTTAGTTTCTTCCTTGACTAATTCCTTTAGTCTCATCTTTACAATCTAATTATCTCCAATCATCAATAATTCCTATTCCTATTTTTCATAAATTTCCATAATTCTCTATAATTTCAAAAAATAAATCATGAATCACCAAAATTAAAAAATATTACCATTTCACTAACCCATAAAATTTTCAATGTAAAAACATTCATAATTCTCAAAAATACACAAATCAATCCAATTATGCCCAGAGTTCTTCATAAATAAATGTACAATTATTTTCATGTGCAACTATTTCACTATACATGCTTATGTGTATGACTTGATATGTATGAGCATGGAAATGCATTTTTAACTCTCATTAATCACTCACATTTACCATTTTAACCTTCCCATAAATAATAGGATGTTACAGTGAATCTTAGAACTCTCGTAGAAATTTGCTCTATCATATAGCCATTAGTTTATTGATATTCCAGTAAACCTCTAACCAAGGGTTCCAACTCATATTAAAGCCTGTTATAATAATAATTCAATAAAAGTGATGCAATTTTGTATATAATGATTTGACCAATAATTATTGGTTTTTATCCACTCTCTGATTTCTATGTAAAAAATAATTATTATCTTTATATAGTTAATGATGAAGAAAAATATTTATTTCTAATTCATTTCATAGTCGTAAAAGGCATCAATAAGTTACATTACAAAGTAGAAACGTACAAAATAATTTGATTAGCCTGTAAATATTAAGGAGTTTGTAGATTCCATTGTCTTCTTAAGGGTGCAATCAGTTTCTCCATCATCGGATGAGCCACCAATGTTTCTCTAGTCCAACAAACTAATCTATGAGCTAATACATGTTTGTCTATTTTGGTGTTTTTGAAAAAAATTTTGGTTTCTCTCAAACCAAATTGAGTAAACTGCAAAATTCAAATTGAGGCTAACACAAATCTTGTCTTGTACTATGAAAAAATATTTATCCTCAGCCCATCTCAAGATATTTTCCCAATTATTCTCCAAGCATATAAGATTTAGAATGTGTTGAATATTAGACTATAAAGAAGTTGTATAATGGTATTTGAAGAAAAGATGATAAGTATTTTCCACTTCCAAATTATATAATTCGCATAAGACATCATTTGAACCAAAAATCATGTCCTTATGATAAGTACTTTCCATTTCCAAATTATATAATTTGCATAAGACGTCATTTGAACCAAAAATCATGTCTTTTGTTTTCAACCTATTCCTTGCTAATAGTGAAATGATGATTGAAGCCTTAGGCTTTAGCTTCCAGACAATGTTAAACCATAGAATTAGAGGAAACCTTGGTTTACCAATAGGTATATCAATGGGTCGGGCTGAACTTGGGCTGTTTATGTCCCGGCCCAACCCGACCCCCAGCCCGTGTAGCCTACTACTGTACTTTATTTGATGCTATAATAGAATTTACTATATTAGTATATATGTATACCCTTTTTCCCATTTCCAGGACTAGTATATTATTCTATAATAGAATTTACTATATTAGTATATATGTATACTAACGTTATGAGTTTCATACTGTAACAACCCAAAATTGGTACAATATTTTGAATTTTAGTATCGAATTTGAGCACTGGTTGGTATCAGCCAGTATGCAAAATATCGGCCAAATACTGGTCGGTATCAAAAAATTTTAAAATTTGGGGGATTTTTTTGCAAAATTTTCAAAGTCTCCCTCCCTCCTTCCTATCTCTCCTTCCTCTCTTTTTTTTCAAAGTTTTTAAAATAATAATAAATATTTTATTACTAATAATAATTATAAATTAAATAAAACTAAAAATAAAATATTTTTATTTTTATTACTAATAAATT
>JANSVA010000218.1:9740046-9755877 GCA_025504915.1 Erythroxylum reticulatum | reverse complement strand
GTTCAAAATTTCGTATAATAAAATTAATAAAAATAAAAATAATATTAATATTAATAAGAATAAGAAGAAGAATAATAAGTAGAAAATTCATAAAATAATTAATAATAATAATAATAATAATAATAATAATAATAAGATAATAATTTCATATAATAAATTAATAATAATAATAAGTTATTCAAAATTTCGTATAATAAATTTTTTTAATAATAATAATAAGTAGTTCGAAATTTCGTATAATAATAATAATAATAATAATAACGAGTTTAATAATATAATTAAAAATAAAAAAATTACTTATGTTGGAGAAGGAGTATTGCTGGAAATTGCTTGTGTTTTGGTTTAGACACGAGAAATTTATGTACCACAATTATGAGAGGTATAAAAAATTTCTGTCCCCGTACTCCGAAGACGAGACAAAAATAGGTAGAGACAGCAAATAAACGCTACAGAGTATCGAACTTTTACGTCTCCGTCTACTGTCCCCACCTATAGGGACAGTAACCAAACACTACCTTACTCTTATCATGGTGGCTTTGGTGGCCAAGTCTACGGCTGCCTATTGGAAAGAGGGAAAATAACTAACGCAGGTTCAGTATAAAAAAAAAACTAACGCAGGTAACTAGAGATTAAGTTTAAAGTTGCCCAAAATTAATATATTGTCACATCAAATGTGGTTGTAGATTTGAACATTATGAAGCACTTTCTTTTCCTGAGAAATAAATCACAGAAAGACGTTGAGTGGTTTTCACACCTTACCCTAATTAAGGCGTAGTGTTTTGACATTTATGAACATGCTGGTTGGCAAAGACCTCAATCCAAATCCAACTCAAGCATTCATTGCAGAGATCCTCTAAATAACACATAAGATCCTGAATATTGGCGAGAGTTGAAGAGCTTTAATGATTGAACAAACTCATCCATGGAAAGAGTTGGCAAGAGGGTTTCCTACCTCTCACATTGTATGCATTTTCCCAAGGAGTAATAAGGGGTTTGTTAATAATCCGACTTTCTAAGTGGGGTGTATGAGACATAACCAGATTTGTTATTTCTATAAAAGACGAGGAGTCTTATATGGGTAATAATAGTAATACGCCCAAAATTGACCTTAAGCCTTACGCTACCATCTCTCCATAGACAAATTTATGTCAAAACTCGTATCTGACATGAGGGACCAACTCTGACGCATCTGTCTTTCGCCGGCAATTTTTCCTCAGTTTAGACAGATGCTACAGTCTATTTTTTCTGTTTTTTATCTCTTTCTTTCAACCTTTTCTTTCTTTTTTAATTCATTCATTTTTTAAATTATTTCATTCTTTATTTTATTATTTAAACAATATTCTAATATTTTCATTATATGTTTATTTAAGTAATTATGATTTCATAATAATTGTAAAGTTTAGTATCATGTTTATAAATATATGTTTATTTACTTATGAATAAATAATTTAAAAATATCAATTAGTACGCATCAAATAAATAAGCCATAAATATATTGATATGAGTAGCCAAATAACATAATAAATTACAAATAAAGATAAACTAAATTAAAACACACATACAATAATTACAACTAAATTAAAAAAATACAGGGAAAATATAATTAATTACTATTGCAGAATTGAAAATTTTAATAATGTTTGCCTTTTTTTTTTAGTGTAATGAATATTATGTGTCTTTTTTTAATGTCAAAATGTATGAAATTCAATAAAATTTGATGTTTGATATTACGTAATTTTATTATCATTTAATATATTTAAATAATATGAAATAGTGAAATATGTCTCATATATTATTTTATTTAGTATTATCAAATAACAATTGAGAATTTATTATTTATTAACATAAAAATAAAAACAACTTTTTAAATATCAACAACTTGTTGTGGATTGAACAAATATCTGAGGTGCTGGGGTTCCCTGCTGTCATGATGATTCTCTCAATTGGATAAGGCACTAAAGAAGCTATCACAACCCTCAACCATACATTTCTATTTATATATTATAATGTTTTATATTTTGAGAACTATAATGTTCTCCATCTTCCTACATTTATTTGTTCAAGTTGGTTGGTACTAGATATTTTGCATATCATTAACTCCAAAATCATGTTGACCTACCCCTTCTCACATTGACATGGATACGATCCTTTTCATACAAGAAATGTAAAATTTGACCTATCAACTTTCTTTGTCATCTTAGGTATAAAATGCTAAATATAAGGGGAATAACAACCCCCTTTTTTTAGGGCATAATTAAACCAACACTAAATAAATCCAAAAGTAGGAAACGGCAGATTTCTTTCGCCATCCTTTAATCAACAAAGTAAATTTCTTGTACAGGGAAGATATTATTTGAGCAGTGTCTCAGAAAGAAAAACAAAACAGGGGAATGACAATACAAAAGAGAGAGAACAAAAAAAAAAAAAAGTCTTATGAACAGAGAAAACAGAATCCCAAATTCTCATATAGTTATTTCCTTTTCCTTCTTTAGTTTTCCCCCTCCCATGTTCTTCATATTCATATGATAGTACTAAAATCTTAAGACAAAAAGAGAAAAAAAAAAACGAGAACATGCAAATTCACCTGTCAGAGCTCCACCACCACCTACACGTCGCCGTCTCAAAGTTGACACACAACACGCTTCGTGGGAACAGCAACGAGTCGGGTCGCTCTCGGAGCAGTGAGTCCGAAAACATCGCTCATGTCCAGTTCGCTAGGTTTCATGCCGTCAGGCAGCTCCCAGGTGAAGCAGTGAAGAAGATGAGCCACGGCCAAATCAAAAGCATACAGGCCTAGTTGCATTCCAGGACATGACCGGCGACCCGACCCGAACGGTATGAATTCAAAGTTGCTTCCTTTAAAGTCCGGCATACTCTCCTTCAAGAACCTCGCTGGCCGGAACGTTTCAGGCTCTTCCCACGAGTTCCCGTCTCTGCCTATAGCCCACGCGTTGATCATCACTCTGGACTTCTTGGGAATATAGTATCCGGCGACCTCCGCGTCCTCGGCGGTCTCATGCAAGAGAAGAGGGATTGGTGGGTGGAGTCTGAGAGTTTCTTTGAGGGTACACTTGAGGAAAGTTAGCTTTTCAAAGTCACCCTCCTCCACGCGCCGCTCTAGTCCAACCACGTCTGCTAGCTCCTGTTGGACTCTTTTCATATCTTCTGGGCTCTTCATTAGTTCCGTTAGTGCCCACTCTATTGCCGACGCTACCGTCTCTGTCCCACCGAACATAACGTCCTGTGTTTACCATAAAATTTTGTTTCAGTGCCTTACCTAGAGCTGTACCAAACATTGTTTTATTTATATAGTCGAAGAATTCTAACGTCCTGTCCTTTACTTGCTTGAATTGACATGTAAATCAATGGGAAGTAGCTAGTTATAGTTAAAAGACTGCACAAAAGCCGTCGAATACTTAGTTGATTACCATGATGATGGCTTTAATGTTGTCTCTGGTGAGTCTGATTGAGTTCTGAAGATCGTCAGATTCGTTCACTTTAGCTTCGTCGCTGTAAAAAGCTAGCAGGTCGTCGACCATATCGGTGTTAGCCTCGTCGGGGACGTTGTTGTCTGCTCTCTTCTGCATGTGTTCGTCGATGATCAGGTCGATGAATTTGTCGAGCGCTTTACGAGCCTCGGCGAGCCTGGTGTTGAGTCCTTGTGGATCAATCCAACTAAGCCAAGGAATGAAATCAGCAATGTTGAATGCTCCAAAGAGCTTCGAGAACTCTTGTAAAATTCTGATGAACTCGGCCTGTCCTTGGTTCGTAGAGCCAAAAGCTGCCCTGTAAGTGATGTTCATGGTTAGAGTAAAAATAAGTTCTCCGACATTCACGGGCTTGCCGATGTTTGCTGCGACAGTTTTAACCATGCAATCAACCTCGTCTCTTACTGACTCCCACGACTCAGCCCTTTTCCGGCTGAAGAGCTTCATGACACACAGCTTTCGCATCTGTCTCCAAAAGGGTCCATAGTGAGCAAAAGCCATGTCTGCGCGATCATAGGTTAGATAGCTTATGGCTATGGTTGCTGGTCTGTTAGAGAAAATGTTATCTTGAACCTGAAGGACTTGTCGGGCTATCTCCGGAGAAGAAACAGCCATCATGTGCAAGTTTCCCATCTTAAGATGGAGCAAACCACCATACTCTTTAGCTAGTTTAGCCAAACCACGGTGTGTTAATTGGTCCATCATGAGCATGTTACCTATAACTGGCAACCCCTTCGGGCCTGGTGGATATGGCAGTCGACGGCGAAAGCGAAAGACAAAGCCGAGCAGGAAAAGTAAAGGAACAATAAGGAGAAGAGCTAAGGACAAAGGTTGCAGGCTTTGAAGAAGAATATCCATGACGTGTCAGGATTTCTGAAGCTTGTTATGCTGGGTTTGTAACACGCTTGCAACTCTCAGGGGCTGCTAGTTTGAGGGAAGTCATTATGGGTTCTTTATATAAAGGTTTTTTGGCGAGAATTGTCAACTTGGACCCTATTTTTCTAGTTGATGGAAGCTATTATTATTTTTTTAACCAAATGAATGTATTTGATTTCTTCTCCGAATGGATATTACTATTTCACAAATGCTTTATCAAGACCATACATCACTGAACAAGTAAAGGGCTTAGGAGCATTGAATTTAAGGCAAGATTATTCACGTCATTTCCTTATTTATTTTATTTCCTTTTATCACCGGCAAGTTACGTTGGATATCTAAACTATTGTAGATTTATCTTTGGTACAATTTATATGGTAAAAGATCTAAAATTAAGTGTTGTGTCAAGTATATGATTTAAAGACATATCATATTCACTTGATTTCGTACTTTTCCAAATGGCCCGAAAAAAATTGTTTGAAATAAATTTACCTGACTTATTAAATTTTATCCACATATTTATATAACACTCAAATAAATGTGTTTAAAATTGTATAAAACAGAATTTTTTACTGACTAGATTTGGCAATTAATTTATGATATCAGGCGCGACCTTATCAAAATAATGCAATCTGTGTTGTCATCATATTCAAGCTATGGGCCAAGCTATCGGCGTATTTCTCATCGTGAAATAAAAGGTAAGTATGGTGTCGTTTTTCAGTCAATCTCAGAAGCATCAACTCTGGATTACCATCCCTTTATCTTCGTATCTATAACTTAGATTTAAAATTATTATTATGCACATATGAGAATTTATTTAAAATACACCAAAAAATATCAATTATGAACTTTCTATAATTAAAGGATATCTTTTTTAAAATAATTATTTTATAAATATTAACTCACATTAATTATAAGTTGAATTCAACTAATACACATATATATATGCTGATAGGACTATAATATAAGTTATTTGATAAGCCGTGGAAGTTGAACCTTTAACTGCATCTCCATAAAACTGAATTGGGGAAACATTCTAATTTAGATGAAAGAATAGTAAGGGTCGCGATCTCTTTTGCCTAACATGTCAGAAAAGCCAAGGCCGGTAGTTAGCAAAACAGAGAGTAGTCGATCGGTAGTATCCGTCTCATGGTAAAAGAGAGAGGCAATAAACAAAGGGTTACTTGATTATCCTACGACTTGACAGTCTATATATATGTAGTGGATGCTTACATTTAATATCAAAATTTTGTATTATCTGCAATTTATCATACATCAAGTGCCACAATTAATTCATCTTCTTACTTTGCGAGAAGGAAGCGAATTAGGAAACTCTCATCGGAAGCCAGAAGCGTGGAGATTTCGATGCCCTACCTACGCCGGTCACTGTCGCGGTTAGACACTGGAACACATCGACGGTTTCATTTTACCATCTTCTTCATCAAATTACAATAATCACATTAATAAATGACCAATTGGGATTATGAAAAATTAATGCAACAACATTTATGTTAATTGCATTGCGAGATATCATGATAATATTATACTTGCTATTTAAGATAGTTAGATTGCGTGTCTTGGCATCACCGAAACGTCATTATTACACTGTTACTACATTGTAATTAGCAATAAATAAAAGCACTCGCTAATGCCTCCAAACAGAGTGATATCAACTAGCTAAGAAAGCGACCTCTAAAGGACTGTTATTTTTATTGATTAAGTGCAAGCCTCGATATCGATATCTCATGTTAAACTGTTTTTATTTATGCAGCTGTTTAGATTCTGAACTAAAAAATTTACCTTTCATAAAAAACCTACTAGTTCAAGCCGGCATTATTTTTGATATGAACAACTTAGAAGTGCTTTTTTTATAATTGGACCTTCATAAGACGCCACGCCCGAAAAGAAAAATGGTACCAAAAATATTTAAGGACCACCCCGCCGTGAAAGGTGTCATATCATATCATTTAAGAATTAAGATGTACAATGTTCATGAATTCGTCTAGTGGATCCTAGTCGGTATCAAGAGCTTCTTTATTAACCTATCAAATCTCTGCAACCTGCAACTGTGAATTTTCAGTTTGTCCACACGATTCTTGAGTAAAGTAGATAACAATCAAAAGGTCGCTGTCAAATCGTCAGCTAACCAAAACTACTATTTTCTACCGCGGGAACATAGCTGGATGAATGTATAAATATGACTTTTCGAGGTAGAAATTTTTTGATTTGGCAAATGATGTTCAGATTTCTATATATTCACCATTTCAGATTATCCAAATTATTAGATGAACCATTATTTACTAACTATGCAAAAGAAAGACTTGCTAATTCCCCTTCTCTAATTAATAAGCAGCGATTTGCACTCATGAAAGTTACAAACATGACCAGGAGTTGCCTTCAGGTTTAGGTGTCTAGACTGGACAAACAAAGAAGGAAGAGGGGTTAGGTAATTAAACTAACAGCAAAAAGCAAGAGACAAAATGATTATAGGTGAATGAGACAATGTCATTTCCTGAATAATTAAGCACATATCTTGATTTGATGGCTTAATTCAAATTACACCAATCCCTTATCCCTTCCCCTTGTAAGTCTTACATACAATTACCGAAGTTAGGTCGAGTGAGGAAATTAATTATTTAATGATATAATTCAAAGCCATAGCAGTATCGGTCGAGTGAGTGCTTGTTTAAAGCGCCTCAGCTTTCAACGTGGAATTGCTAATCACATGTAAAACGTACAACTATTTCAAGGGCATTTGATTTTAGAGTCGTGAACCACAATTGTGGGTCTTGCTCCTTCATGCAATCGCACTTGAAACCCTATCTCGCTTGTTTATTTTTAAAATGTTATTACAGGAATTTAAGTTCGAGCAAATTACGAAAAGGAAGGAACAAATGGAAGTATGAACTCAATCCTATTTAAAAATGTTTTAAATATGATAGGTGATATAAAGGTCACTTTAGGACTTAAACTTTCACCGAAATTAATCGCCGATATTTTTTGCGCGACAGTCTCACTTAAGCAAGATTTCAGCCTTCAACGACCCTCGAAGTATTTACCTCGCACATTCGAAGAAATAATACTATGGAAGCAATAAAAAAAATAAAAGGAAATAAAAATAAAAGAGATACAGTAAAACCAACCTCTATATTACTTTCCCTAAAAAAATACAAAGTATACTCTCTAAGACTGAATAAGGAGAACAAAATTCGAATAGGCTATATATAAGCACATTAACTTAGAAGTCAAGTTATATTCAGAATCTCACTAAAACTGAACTGCCTAAGATCGTGTCTATCTTTATCAGATTACATCTTATGAATCAACTGGATGACATCTCATCTAAATAGGACTCTAATTGATAAGATAGCATCTACAAGATAATAGAAAGATAGAGTTTATATTTAAATAGGAAACTGACATCCTTATCTTTAAAAATCTCCACTATCTTTAGATGTTGAGTCCTATTACAACTCTAACCCTTAGCTGTCGCCACATCATCCAAGATCTTTCCACGATCTCTATCTGCTAATGATATAGTGTGATCTTATCGAAGCCCGCATAGCACACTAACCTAATCCAACGCTTTCTACAACAAGTCCGCTAATCGTAATCCATTTATTCGAGCATGAGTTAAGTCCTTAGTCTATCAAGTCTTTAAATTGGGTTAAGTCAATCTCCTTAAGATCCGAGACTTTATCAAAATTCGTACTAAGTCTGATCACATTTTTCTATAGTTGCCCTGATGTTTTCACATGCCTCCCTCATGCATGTAATCCAGCTAACTTTCCTTCTAAGATTTATCGTGAAAGTTGCTGAGAAATATTCCGAAATTTATGGGTCTAACAGTAACCTAGAGGACTTCCCATTGTAAACATGTGAAAATGTTTTAATTTCTTCTTCTAGTTGCTAGAACCTAATCAATGTAAATATGTGGATATAAACCCTCAAAAATCAAAACCCAGATCACAATTCTGTAACACATAACGATACCTTAATTATGTATTCTGGATCAATTGTAAGAGACTTTAACTTTTACATATAGCTTCTATAACAAACTTTTCTATTATATGCTCGATATAGGTCTGGTCCATAATTATCGGGATCTATTTTTTACTCAAACTTTGACTCATTAATTTAAATCATTTATTGGACTACTTTATTTTTTTAATCTTGGGTTATTTGAAAATTTTTAAAAAATACAATTAAATGTTATTTAACTATATGAAAAAGTCAAAAATATCCAACTAAGTCCTTGACGACGAAACAAGTGTAATGGGATGGATCCAACGTGATAAACCCCATTGCCATTAAAAACGAAATAACTCATTTTGTGTTTACGAAATTAGAAGATTATTTTGTGATTAATCATTCATTATTAATTGAGTCCTTACAAGAATAATTAAAAAATGAAACGTCAGCCTCTGATAAAGTTCGTCGGTCAGGAAAAAGTTTTTAAACCTTACCTCGTTCAATTCTCCACGGCACTTATAAAAATTATTTAATTTACATTAAATTGAGGAATTTTTCACTTTTATTGCCAGAAATTTTGGACAATTGAAAGATCGCTGAAGTGTCATTCAATTCTGCCGTCAAAACCATATTGTCAATTTTTGGGATTGGTTTACATTGACAGCTCTGCGTTTTGGTCGGTATCACTAATGCTTGACCTTTTGGCATTTGATAAGGTAGACGGCGTTACATTTACATGTATTATTCGTCTGAATCTGAGGTCATTTGATCATATACGATCTTTAATTATTTGGTAGATTTTGAATTCAAGACTTTTGTATAGGCTCACATCAATGAAAACTGCAATTATAGTGAAGTATTTTTTTTTAATTGAAAATCTGGACAAGAATTTAAAGGTAGTACTTTGCATCCATTTTTTTGTGCTCCCCAAATTAATATTGTTTTCTCCTTTACTAACTTGTCAATTATCTTTTCTTCGATACTAATTATAATTAAATTATAATCTCCTCTCCTCCTTTACCCCTACCTACCCCTATCTTTTGTCTTCTCTTTCCATTTAACCAATTATTGGTTAGTTTTTTTTAATCTTAATTTTGTAATTCAACGTCGATAACAAAGCAACATAAATCTGGCTTTTAAGTAAAATTTAAGAAAATTTAATCATGCACTTCTTATCTCTATCTAATAGATAAGTTATTTTTAACTTATATTTAAAAAATGCATTTTTATTGTTAAATATTTATATCTCTTTCATTCTCAGAACATGAAAAGTCTTCCAAAATTATGACCAATCAAACCTTATTCAAAAACTTCACAAGTAACTTCTTTTTTTTTTTTTTTCCCCGAATCAAATTTTGGTACTCTTACTTGATAATAAGGTTTTGTACTTGGTAAGGAATAACTGTCCTAAAAGGCAACGAACTTTATAACTTGCTGTTAAAACTGTCAATTGGATACCAAATATAGTAATTCAGGTACAATCAGTACTCCCTTCTTAGGCCGTTTTTAATTATTACACCAAATTTTTATATTAAATTTAGTATAAAATGAAATATTTTAAGAATTTTTATATTAAATTTGGTGTTACTCTAACCATTTTACATCAAATTTTTTACATCAAAAAATTTTCAGGAAATATACTACAATAATTTAGTTATTAACTAAATTAATTTATATTTATACAACCTCAATAATTTAGTTGTTAACTAAATTAATTTATATTTATACAATAATATATATTTATTAATTATTTATTAAAAATGAAAATAAAACCATTATTGTTAATTAATTAATATATATTTTATATTAAATTAATATTATTTACAAAATATATTTAATATTATTGCAACAAAAAATTAATAACATACACAAATATAAACTGATTAAAACATAACATACACAAATACTTTTTTATTTTTAACATATTTTATTAATGAATTTATAAATAAATTTAATATTATATTCAATATTGATTTCGTTTTAAATGTCTCAATAAGATCTTTGTAATGATATATTTTGTGTAAAGTAATGTATATTTTAAACTTAATTACTTAGTAAATTATGTAAATAAATCAATTTATAAAAAGGACATAAAAGGAATATGTTAAAAAGTAAGTAGGCAAAGTTGTCTTTTTACA
The DNA here is from genome assembly GCA_025504915.1 of Erythroxylum reticulatum. Lineage (NCBI taxonomy): Eukaryota > Viridiplantae > Streptophyta > Magnoliopsida > Malpighiales > Erythroxylaceae > Erythroxylum > Erythroxylum reticulatum. The sequence continues at coordinate 9,745,403 of JANSVA010000218.1, read as the reverse complement.
ATTTTGATGCAATGAATAGTAACACACCAATAAATAGTAACACAATAAATAGTAACACATCAAAATATCATATTATTAGTGCTTTGAAGTATACCGTAAAATTACTTTCTTTGAGACTATAAAATTATAGGTTCAATTTAAGTTCAAGTAACGTAAAAATATTAAGAAAAAGTTATATACATTAAGACTCTTCTTAAATCTCCACAAAGCGGAAAGTTTTATGCATTAAGTATGTTGTTTTTTTTAGTTATCTATAAAATAATAATACATGTTATATTTAAATCTAACCACGTTAAAAGTTTTGAAGTGATTTTAATGATGATGATATGTTAGTAATTATCTTATTATTAAATATAACTTTTAGTTATTTCTTTTTATACCCATCTGTATATAATGATAGAACTTGAGATTTATAAATTTTATAACCCTTATATTTATTTCTTTTAATTAATTTATTTTTTGTGAAATATTTCTTTTAAATTCTTAACAATGTATTTCTTAGGGTTTAATCTAGAATTGGGTCTGGATGTATTCAACAAAATACTCTTATCATAATATTATTTATTTATTTAGAAAGATTTAAAATGCGGTAATGATTTCTTTTTATAATTACTCTAAAAATTTATTTAGTAAATAATATTTAAACACGTATAAAAAGGTAATGAATATATCTCTTTTAGGTCAATTTATCTTTAACTGAGGGGATTCAAATAGTGGGTTGGCGTTAGTACACGCCTTCGTCACATAACCCAGTTGTTGGGCGTTCGATCCTGTCCTTGAGAATGCAGCAAACTCCTGGGCCAGTTCTAGCGCTCCCTTGTTTGAGATGTTCCTTACTGTGCCCGCCGGTGGATACCTGGGAAAGCAGAATAAAATAATGACGGTCAAACTAGCATAAGCTAAAACTTTCGCATCTGAAAAGTTTGATGGGACAGCCAAACCTGAGCGATTTGCACACCATGTTTGAATTCATTTTGTTTCCCGACGCAGCATGCTTTCTTAACGGGACCGTGACAGAAAACCTAATCTCGGGACTAAACTTTCATTAGGTCCCTTTACGTCACAATAAATCAAATTCACAAAATAATATTTTACTGTCTGCGTTGCAATTACAGTGTCCAGTTGTCTTGAACTTGGAGAAAGTATGGTGGCTAAATTTCTTTTACATATAGTTTAACTTCATCTTTCACTTTCTAAATACAAATTATCATCATAAAATATTAAAATATTAAAATGTGAAACGTAAACAATAGTATTAAAAGTTGACTTTACTTTAGTCTTCTGCCGATGGTAACATTTTTGTTTTAAATCCGTGTAATTCATTAATACCCTCAAAGAAAGTCTCTTTCAAGGCGAAAATGTCTTGGAATAGTATTTCTTGGTGGGATAGATAAACTATTCCTGGTGGGATAGATAATCAAGTCGAGTGGAATTTGATCACCTACCATTAACCGACGTCGACCATTTCAAAGGACAAAGTAAGTTACAGAGCTGAAGCGATAAATAGAAGGCATTTCCACACTAATTTTCTTCGAACACGACCAAAATTTGCGATCACCATCAAATTGGTGGTGGCCGCAGCGAAATCCCAGTCATCTGCTCGTAATCACTCCCACATCGGAGCACCCTTTAGTTGAACATGAACCCAAGACCTTGTGGGTTCTGATAACACTATAAAACAGAGCTTCTTTGACTTGATTTAAGATCGATTTGTACATGAATTACAACTCTCTACTTTCATATTCATTGTGACATTAGCCTATAGAATAAATTCACTTAACTACATCGTGAATTGCGTCTCTATTTGAACGTGTGTGACTCAGTCTCTAAACTTGCTTCTTACATGTACATCTATTAAATTTTTCGTGGCAGCTGCTAACTTATCTGGATAGTTTTACACGGGGCAGAGTTCAAAGAAGAGGCTACCTCGCTTCAAAGCGTAGAGTCGAAGCAAAATAATAATAACAATATCCAAATGACTATAGCGAAGGAAGTCGACAAATTCTTGCATTAAGTAACAATTATTTATGTTATCTCGATGGTGGGCTTTATCTGATTCTGTTTCTCTTTTTTTTTTATATATATATATATCTTGGTTGGCGCTGTTTCTTTTGGACTTCTGGAACTGACATAAGCTACACCATTCTAATGTAGTTGTTAGGATTGAATGAATCAACTAATGGGACCAGAGATCAGGACAAGCTAACTAATAGAACTTGGCCGGCCTTCATTCTCAGTCATCACTATTACTGAGATTTCAACAAATATAAACGCAGCCTTTGTCCCATTCTATATAAAATGCCAACGCAGGACATCAATTCCATTGCATGAGGGAAGGCCTTGGATGGTTGCATGCGTTAGGTGATGTAGATTTTGATCTTTATATAGGATTTAAGCATTCTACCATTTTTGGCCTGTACTTTCTTATAAGCAAGTACATTTTTTCCTTACTCCAATAGGCTGGCCTTGATAAAATTGAAAAGGAAGGTCAAAGATATAAAAAAAGTAATGTTTTAAAATTAAATCGAAAGTTAAACTAATAAGACAAGATATTTAAGGTTTAAAATATTCAATTGAGATTAAATTGCTACCAAACTGGCTAAGGATTAAATATAATTAAATGATTTAAAATATGATCGAAAGAGGTTGTTTTTATCTATTGAAAAATTTAAAGTTTAATTAAAAAAGATTGTGAAATGAAAATTAATTGATATGTTTTTTATTTATAAGATTTATGAATTTACGAAAATTAACCGATTAATTAATAATTTGATCAGTTTTGAATAACATTTTTTAGTTATTGAAAAAAGTAATAAATTTATAATCGTGTGTAAGACATAAGTAGGTATAATAGGAGAGCTTTTAAATACTTATGGTAATAAAAGACATAACATTCCGTTTCATATATAAGGTAAAATTCTTCTCCGTGTCCGTTTTGTGGAAAAAGAATTAAAAGACAAAAAAAGAATCATTAGGACAGAATGAAATATCCATGTATCTTTTGAGAAGACAAAGTAAAATCAGGGATAGAAGCGTACTATAGTAGTATTATTCTATATAATTTCTTTTGGTGGGTTGGTGTCTTACATGGATCAGTTCTTCAAAGCAGGAGAGGTCTCCACTTGTTGATATGTAGGTACGCAATGGAAGTGCAATCAAGCTTTTGTTCAAACGTGTGATTTCTTCTAATACACATGTTATGTGTCCTTTTCTTAGCAAAGTCGTTCATCTTAACTTTAATTAATCGGTACATACAAGTGGCCAAAAGGCATCTGGATTGGTAAACTTTACGTTTAACCACTCCTGACTTTGGAAGATTATTAGTTTTTTTTTTGGGTTTTTACTAGGAGTCGGGTGATATGCATGGGATAATTTAAGCTGATAAAACACAATAGACCATAGTTTGTCTTTGATTCGCTTTGTTTTATTGAAAATGTGGAAGTTGTTTTGCAACCAACTGGAAGGGTTTTATCAATGAACGACACGATCCATTCTTTCGAAAAGAAGTGGGAAAAAAAAGAAGAAATGAAAATGGTTAGCTAGAAAATAAGATTTCTCTAGGTTTCGCATGTTAAATCTAACTTACATAATTTCTCTATGTTTTATGTGTCTCGAGAACTCGGTTCGTAATAAAAGAAAAGGAATATAATAAATATGTAAGTAACTCATTCCAATAATTTATTGAAGGACTATGTTTCTTTTAACATTAAAAAAAAAGGATTCGGCTGGCACTTAAATGCTCGATAGAACCCAGAAGCAGATTGGTACTAGAAACTCATATTTTATTTTTAAAAATAGTTTAATACATTCGTGGTAAAATGCTAAGTCTATCAAGATTTAAAAGACTTGTCGGATTTAGCTTCAGATGATAACATGAGGCAACAAAACTCATAACCTAGTGGTTTGTATATTTTCGGCAAATGTTGGCCCACAAGCATTGTGAGAGACAGGCATGCAAAATGCTAGAATATGTGATACTTCAAACAATGGTTAAGATTTAGGTTTTAGTAAAACCTGCAGTACAGTTCAATATTGGCTTCAGCAAAGAACCCAAGTATTGGTAGGCTCTTGTATCTATGCTCACTAGGAGGAAGATTGTGATATATGCTTCGAATTTTAGTGAAATCGAATTTTAGTAATATTTCAATTTTGGCGAAATAGAATTTTAATGTTACTAGACATCTATTATAATAGGGTTTTAGTAACTTTAAATTTTTGTAGAAATAGAATACCAATAACTTTAAGATTTTGAGGTAATAAAATCTCATTTTAGTTTGACTTTTTACATTTAACTCTAAAGGTTGTTCATTGTAGGTTAGACTATTTACATTTAACTCTAAAGGTTGTGTAAGTTGTGTGGCAGATATTATACCTCTCTTTACTTCGGCTTTCTCATAATAATAAAAGAATTATGTTTCTTGCTTGTAGACATAAGTCACGTCAATTGGCTGAATTTGTGTTCTTTGTTTCTTTATTATCCATATATATTGCTTCTGATTATACAACAATTTGTATCAAAAGTAAGTTTGTTATCAAGATATCTTTATACAAATTTGATATTAAGAAGTTCAATGAATCAAATAATTTCATTCTATGAAAGGTGAAGATGAGAACGATTTTTGCTTAGCAAAGATGTGTAACAACATTGGAAAGAGAAGAAAATTTGCTTCAGATTTTGGGAGCATTAGAGAAGGAAGACATTCTGTCGAGGATGCACAACATAATATTTGTTGAATATGAGAAATGAGGCCTTGACAGAAGTGGTTGATAAAAAGTTGTTGTTTGTTTATAAAAACAACTTGAAAGTAAGTACCAGAAGATATCACCTATTAAACGTTTATATCAAAAGTAGTGTTTACATACTTTGGAATGTTAGAAAGTATATAGGCAAAAGATCACATTGATAATTTTAATTGGATTATCTTGGATCCATAAGGTGTTAGGGTTAAAATTAATGTCGAGAATCGAGTCATAATCCTTTTGAGTTATATAAGAATTTTGTAGATTTCATGTCGTATGATAGAGAGCCAATTTCTATTAGTAATACAAACGATGCTCTGTAGTCTAAGGAATAGCAGAAAAAGATGTCTGACAAATATGACTATACACTAGATTTAGGTATGGTTATTGATAGAGGAAGGAATGTGGTAAGGGGTTTAAAAAATATGGTTAGGCCATGATCTAGATCGATGAATAACGTTGTTTGATGTTTTTTTTAATATAAAAGGACAAAAGAAACCGATTACACAATGTGTCTCCGGAAACAAACTCTCGACATATCCTCTAGGAGGAGTACATGACACCCAATGGGTGGAAGATCAAAATAAGTAGTGCCGATTGCAAAATGTTCAGCATAG
>JANSVA010000218.1:9710050-9729048 GCA_025504915.1 Erythroxylum reticulatum | reverse complement strand
ATAAGTAATTAAAATATAATTATTCATTAATTAAAATATTATTAATTAGTTACAATATAATTTATTAAAATATAATTAATTAATTAAAATATCATTAATTAATTAATTAATCAATTAAAATATCATTAATTGATTAATTAATTATAATAAATTTTTATTTCTTAGTATTTTTACAAACCAACCACTATCTATAGTAATGATAATCATTCCTTCCTCTTAACCAACTATCATAATTATAATGATAATATCAATTCTCATTCCTTACTATATTCATTCACATTCCTATTATCATTCCTTAATACGAACCAACCACCCCTTAATCTTTCAGTTGGTCGAGCATTTTGAAGTTCAATACGACTTCAGTAAAAAATGTTATTATTTTTCAAAAGTCAATTAACCCAGGATGGTTTTGTTATCATTAATGCTTGTAAATATTTTTCTGTGATATTTAGTCATGTTTGAATAAGCATCTATGTTTCTATTGAATTATTTTCTTTGGTACGTTTTTATATATATTATTGTTCCTAACATTAATATCAAAGTCAAATGATACCTATTATTATATTTATTCTAAATATGAGCATTTGTTTACTTGTATATATTATTTACAAAAACATTATTTTTATATATTGTTGTTTAAAGAGTTTTTTAGTGTCTCACTTTCATAGAAGATATTATAATGATATGTAAATTTCTTTGAAAATTTTTAGTCATTTACAATAATTATCACTAGAAAGCAACTAACAGTGGTTGTTGTTGGTGGGCGACGACAGTTATGAGTAACCTTGGTCGGTGTCCATTTTATAGATAAGTGTATCTAATGGATCTTTGTGGTAATTTTGTATTTTAATTAATTAGTTTAATTATAAATGACATGAGGCCTTAATAAGTTAGTGAATTTATTAATAAACTTGGAAGTATTTTAGTTAGACTTAACTAGATTAATAAACATGACTGATTTTTATGGGTTTGAACTTATGTAGTAAGGTTGACTAATGTGCAATAGTAAAGGGCCAAATGGCCACTTAGGTCATATGGACTCATTTTAGTTACCTTACTTTGGTCTAATCCAATCCGGTCGAATAAATTTAATTTCACTACTATGATAGCTTATGCCATGTGTTTTAGACCCATTAGTTTATTTGAGTCCAACTAAAACAAGTCAAAGCCTAAGTCAACCTATATTTACCTTAAGAGGGTGAAGGAATGGCTTGTGCAATTTAATTTCCTGACCTCAAGGTCAAGTCATGATCTTAACTATTTGATTACAAAGACTTATTGATAACTAGTTTTTAACTGAATTCATCCCAATTATTTTAGGATTAATTTAATAATATTTGCTTCTCCTTATTTCCATATTTCCTTAACTAAATATTTTTTATTAATATGCTCTTTGGATATCAATTGAGGACTCTTGTGTAGATTATATATACTATTATTGGACCAAGTAAGGTTCTAACTCGTAGTTTTAATGATAACAAAATATGTTACTACTATTATTTTTATCTTTAGTTATAGTGTCTCCTTACCTTGGGATACATATCGGAATGCCCTAAGGACATTCCAGTACATAACCTAAGATAATGACGTGCTACGATCAATCACATCACTCGCTTAACATGACATCATCTACCTTTATTCTCTATAAACATCATCAAGAAATTCACATTATTTTAAAACCCAAAATTTTCTCATTTCATTTAATAAAAAAATCGAATTTACAATATGACTTTTACAATAACATCCGAAGTATACACATGATCTAAACCTAATACAAAAGTGCTACATGAAAGAGGAAATATACAAAATCTATCTAAGCAATCCAATCCCAGCTAACCAACCTTTAAGTCATTTCTTCTAGTCCCCAAAAATATAAGACTACACTTCTTGTAGTGTCCCTCAGTAGCTAATATCGTCTCTTGGTCCTAAAAAGTCAACGTTGCAATTTTGGTGAGTTTTGGGAACTCAATGAGGTAACCATCATCGATGGTTCACTCAATTCGTGCATCACATCAATACATATAACACATATTTCACAACCTTGTACAATTCATCATATATCACATTCTCAATCATAATAGACAATTTAACATTTCAATCAATCCAACATGCTTAATAAAATGCATATGAATGCTCATGTAACTCTTTTCCAATTATTACATTGTTGTGGCTGAGTGTCTAAACTGTCCTATATCCATCGTGGATATCGGGCTCATTTATAATAGTCCCTTATCCGTTGGGGATACATAGCTCATTTTACATAGCGAGCCTTAGGCTCTTATACACTTTCTGAGCTCTAGGCTCTTTTTCACATTCTGAGCTTTTAGCTCATTTTTGGTAGCTACTCCGGTCACAACTCCCATTATCTGATCATGCATTCATATATGAAATGCATCTCACATTTTCAATCAATCATATCATGAACATTTAGTTCGTCACATTCACATGCAAGTAGCACTTTGATATCTTAGTCACATTTCACAATCATCGGACCTTCTGTCCAGAAATCTACACAATTCAATTCACATTCATTCAATAATTTAAACATAATATAAAACAAACAATTACTTGAGTGAGATCGTCTAGGTTACTCATAAGTCACTCTCGAAGCTAATGCCTGGAAGTTCTAGCAACGTCTAGATATTGACGTTCTAATTGCTCATTTATATCACACAATAAACACATATCACAACTTGCACACTTATAAGTGTTTATTAATGCACATGTACGTATTTGAAAGATGCACAATGCATGTTCATGACAATCCTGGGTATTTTTCCATTATCCTTATCACTTAATCAATCTTATCTCAAAATTCACTTAAGTATCCTTTGTACTAAGGCTTATACCTCAATAAAACCATTAGAATCAAATTTCATAACTCATTGGTCAAAGTCAGGATTTTCTTGAGACACCTTTCGAGTTTACTATTCATGATCACGAAAAGAAGAAATTTGGCAATACTCACTTCTTAAAAGTTGCTCTCCTATCTCTTCAGTTTCTAATGACTCTAAGATCACTCAATTTGGTTCAGTATTGTGAAAGTTATACTCCAAATATTTTCAGACTGTTCATAACTTAAAACAATATTCTGTGATCCACTTGCATGAATTTCTGCACTTCTCTCATGCATGTTTTTATAGATCTTTTAACTCCAAAAAATCATTTTAATACGACCTTATAACATATTAATTACCAAAACTAAAACTGAATAAATACCCATCTCCATACTATATCCACAGTGAACATGAAAAATGTCCATTTTCACCTGACCATTCAATGACAATTTAATTCACCAAATTTCTCTCATATACCCATAAGGATTAACAAGATACTTGCTAAAAATCCAAAATCTTCAAAAAAATCCACAAAGCCCTAACTCTCATGCACCCACCTACATCAACTTGAAGGTGGTCTAGGTTAGGTCTTTCTTGAGGCAGAAGGAATAGTTAACAAAGTTGGAGTAGCAAAAGGTAGATGAAAGTAAGATGTAACTTTAGTGAAGGTTTTGGTGAATCAAAAGTTTATGAAGGAAAAAGCTGGTAGAAGATAGTTTTAAAGAAAAGGCTAAGTGAAAAAGTAACTTAGTCTTTCAAGTATAAAAGGACGTGAAATGGATCTGTTAAGTCAAGAAGACTTCACTTCTTCTATTGATTTTGATGAATTTATTAAGTGCACAGATAAATATATGTGGCATATTTCATCAAATCAAGACGATACTTAAGTAATAGCTCAATGAGATGAACATTTAAGAAGGGTCAAACGAAGTGATTAAGTCTGAATTGAATCAGACAAAAAAACTAAGTCTCTGAGAATCAGACGAAGTGATTAATTCTGAATTGAATCAGACAAAATGACTAAGCCTCAGATGATCAGATGAAGTGATTAAGTCTGAATTGAATCAGACAAAATAACTAAGTCTTTGAGAATCAGACAAGGTGATTAACTTTGAAATAAATCAAAAAAAATAATTGAGAATCAGACAAAGTGATTAAGTCTGAATTAAATCAGACAAAATAACTAAGTCGCTAAGAATCAGACGAAGCTATCCATTCTGAATGGATCAGACGAAGCTATCCAATATGAATGGATCAGACGAAGTAATTTAGTCTAAAATGAATCAAACAAAATAACTAAGTCTCAGTCAGATGGATCAGACGAAGTAATTAAGTCTGAAATGAATCAGACAAAATTAGTAAGTCTTAGAGGATCAGACGAAGTAATTAAGCCTGAAATGAATCAGACAACATTACTAAGTCTCTGAGAATTAGACGAAGTGATTAAGTCTGAATTGAATCAGACAAAATTACTAAGTCTCAGAGGATCAGACGAAGTAATTAAGTCTGAAATGAATCAGAAAAATTACTAAGTATCTGAGAATCAGACAAAGTGATTAAGTCTGAATTGAATCAAACAAAATTACCAAGTCTTAGAGGATCAAACGAAGTAATTAAGTCTGAAATGAATCAGAAAAAATTACTAAGGCTTTGAGAATCACACGAAATGATTAAGTCTGAATTGAATCAGACAAAATTACTAAGTCTCAGAGGATCAGCCGAAGTAATTAAGTTTGAAATGAATCAGACAAAATTACTAAGTCTCTGAGAATCAGATGAAGTGATTAAGTCTGAATTGAATCAGACAAAATTACTAAGTCTCAGAGGACCAGACGAAGTAATTAAGTCTAAAATGAATCAAACAAAATTACTAAGTCTCTGAGAATTAGACAAAGTGATTAAGTCTGAATTGAATCAGACAAAATTACTAAGTCTCAGAGGATCAGACGAAGTAATTAAGTCTGAAATGAATCAAATAAAATTACTAAGTCTCTGAGAATCAGATGAAGTGATTAAGTTTGAATTGAATTAGACGAAATGACTAAGTCTCAGATGATCAAACAAAGTAATTAAGTCTGAAATGAATAAGACAAAATTACTAAGTCTCAGAGGATCAGACGAAGTAATTAAGTATGCAATGAATCAAATAAAATTACTAAGTCTCTGAGAATCAGACGAAGTGATTAAGTCTGAATTGAATTAGACGAAATGACTAAGTCTCAGATGATCAGACGAAGTAATTAAGTCTGAAATGAATCAGACAAAATTACTAAGTCTCAGAGGATCAGACGAAGTGATTCATCTAAGACTGAATCAGCAGTCTTAGATGGATCAGGTGAAGTTGTTCATCTAAGACTGAATCAGTAGTCTTAGATGGATCAGACGAAGCAGACACATCTAAACAAGATGATAAAATTGGAGACTGTACTCAGACAAAAGATTTCGTCTAAGTAAGATGATGCAATTGAAGGATGCACTTAGACAAAGGGATTTTGTCTAAGTAAGACGATGCAATTAAAGAATGCACTTAGACAAAGGGATTTTGACTAAATAAGACGATGTAATTGGAGGGTGTACTAGAACAACAGTTTGTTGGAGTTGGTTACTGGACTCCACTAATAACAAACTTGAGACATTTTAAAGGTTCATATCCTAGACGATTTAACACAATTCCACTTTACTCCATATGTCTTTAGAAGTCTCAATATCATCTTCTCAAAATTTCTAAAGTTATCTCTAAAATTCTTTAAATATCATTATTCTTATTTTCTCATAATTTCTGAAGTTATCTCCAAAATTCTTTCAAATCATTATTCTTATTTCTATTTCCATTATGAATTCTAGTAATACCTCACATTTTTAGGAATTTTTTCCTAAAATTCTCCAAAAGTTCTAAATCACTAAGCATTATCACCAATTATTCTTATTCAGCTATTCATACTTCTCAAAATCAATTTTCAACATATAAAAACCACAATTCTATATAACAATCACTTTTAGAAATAATTATACCCGAAATGTTCATGAATGCATAAACAACCATTTTCGTGTGCAAATATTCACTATTCATGTGCATGTGCATGTCATATTATGCATGAACATGAGATGCATTTTCTAATCTCTCAATCATCTCTCATATTTATCATTATAGCCTTAGCATGGATAACGAGATGTGACATTAGTGATATTAATAAGATAATATGTGAAAGATCAATTTTAATATAAGGGTAAAACGAGTAAAGGAGTTAATTGAATTAATTGAGTAATCAAAGGATAAAAAATAATTAAGCAAAGTGAAAAATATATGCAACAAAAGAGAGGTTTTAAAGAATTCAAGTAGAGATACAAGAACAAGGATTTAGGTATCTCAAGATTTAATAAAATAATTATAATCCTTATTGTAACCTTATTTTAGTCATTTCAAAGAATTAGGAGTTCAATCATTTTATGATCCTCCACATATAGGTCATAATACATAAATTATTTTATAATCATAAAAAATTTGATCTTTAAAAAAAATCTAGAAATATTTAAAATGGTCTTGAATCAAATTTTTATCGAAGTAGTGTGATTTTACTTGAAAGAACTTGAGAAGTTTAAAAAACTTATTTTCAAGGACACTAGTCTACAAATCTAGGTTAATGGTCAACTAAAGTTAAGTTTTTTGGTAAATTGGTTGACTAATTTAGTTCAATGATCAACCAATGCGTTTTAATAATGTGTATCATAAGTTTGTGACCATATTGGTTAACTAGTGTGAATAGTCAAGCAATGTTATTGTTACTAGTTGTTTGTAATAGCTAGTTTTTTTTATTTCTAATGACTATTTTAGGTTTTTTGAATATAAAAAGACTATATATAAGTTATGAGAGGTCTTTTAAGCATACTTAAGAGTTGATAAGAGCCTCAAGATGCCAGAGAATGTATGTGTGCATGATATAACATATATTGAGTCTTTGTTCATTAATGTGAGAAAAAGGGGTTGTTTTGGGTTAAATGGTTATGCAGTTATTACAATTAAGGAAATTACTTGAGATATACATTGTGAGGGTTTCTTTTAACCTTGAATATGATTAAAGAGTTGTAATTCACTTATAACAAAGAAGATGTTATATAGAGGGTTGTTTTTCTCCCATTAAAAGAAGAAGATGGTAAATTCCTAAGTGATGCTTGGGGAGTGAATATACCTCGAAAGTAATTTGCTAAACCAATATAAATTCATTTTTTTCTCTCTTTCTCTATTCTCTTTAATTATTATTATGATTCCTTTGTGACTATCATATATAAATTTTCCCTAATTATTCATTAGAATAGACAATTCATTTACTAGTTTTCAAATAGGGTAAAAAGTAAACACGTAGTTGAACTTATCTTATATGCCATCCAAAGACCAATAATTGTTATTAGAATGGTACTCATTCATTGTATATAGATTTATAATGAAATTTGAGAAAATATCATTATGGAATAATTTAATTCACTTTTAATCAAGATAGTCAATATATAGGTAAACCCTCATTCTTTAAAGTTAACACTTACATTTATTAGAAACTATGCATGAAACACTTTCTTTACTCCAAAAGGGTCAATCTTTAAAGAATTGTAGAGAATAATCCTTATATGCCAGTGAGAACTATACTTATAGATAAAGTGAAGACTAAGGTACCAAGGGATAAAAATGAATAGAGTGATAATGACAATAGACTCACTATATTAAATAGCAAAAAGATGTATATTCTATTTTGTGCTTTTAGTATAAATGAATTAAACACAATGTTTATGTGTGAAATTGCTCATGAGATATGGAATACATTTGAAATCACACTTGAGGGTAATTCTCAAGTAAAAAAGATCAAAGAAAGCATAATAGCACATTAATATGATTAGTTTCATATTGATAAAAATGAGCCAATTTCTAATATCTATACTCGCTTCATTTATATGATTAATTATCTTAAAGATTTTGGTAAGACTTATACTAATCATGAACTGATGAGAAAATCACTCACGTCTTTATTAAAGGTTTATGAGGCAAAGGTTATGATCTTACAATAATTTAAAGATTTGACTGCCTTGCCATTAGAAGAGCTAGTTGGATCACTTCTCACTTATGAATAAGATGAAAGAATTGCATAAAGAGGAAATATATCTAACAAAAAAAGGTGTGGCGTTTAAACTCTCCAAGGACGAGAAAATTAATGATGAGGAGGCCTCTATAAGTGAAAGTGATGAGGATGATATAAAGTCTATATTAAAGAAATTTAATACGTTTTTAAATAAGAAGAGGGATAAATAAATTTTGTTAAACAAAAAGCACGTAAAATCCATATTAGATGATACTACTAATTTGGAGAGTATAAAATATGAAAATATGGTGACAAGTATGAGATTTATAGATAATAATGATAAGGTGCCGTCTTAAATTCTTATGATGATAATGATTGTGATGTTGATCTTTCATATGATGAGTTCATTGAATGATTAGAATCTATGAGCAAGAAACATAAGAAAGAATTTTACAAGTATAAATATGTTTAAAAACTCTTATATGTATATGTGGTTGAGAATAAGAAATTGAAATATGATATGCATGGTATAATAGAATATAAGAGTGGGGTTATTACTACTAATAATACAAATATTTTATTGCATAAGAGTGAGACATTGAAGAAGAAGATTAATATCATCAAACAATCATTATCTAAGTTCATTATATAAAGTAAAAGAAAATGAATAGTGTGCTTGCAACCTAAAGGAGATTCAACGATAAACATGGAATTAGTTTCACTTATAAAAGTGCACCATCCAATGCCAAAACAATTTTTGTAAAGGGAAACCATTTAAGAGACAAGCCTATATCTATAGTATCATATAAGCATATTACATATTCTAAATGTGTAAAAAAAATCACACAGTCATACATCATCCTCAATGTCTCAAGAAAAATAAAATTTTCTTGTATTTATGTATGAGACATAGTCTAAACTTAGAGAGCGTATCATTCAATGAAAAAATAACTATAATTTTTAAAAGAATTTGAGCAACCTTCTCATTCATATATGCTCTTTTTCATCAAATTTTATGAAATAAGTCAATAAATTATAAGTTTCATTATAAGTATAAATGTATGATATATGCTCCCATTTTAAATAGGTCAAATTTCAATTAAAGAATCATATCATTTGCCAATTTATATGTAATAGTTTTTTATCATATAGAAAGAGCTTCTAATCTCACATATATCTAAAATAAAGCATTATATGACCTACACTATCCATTAAGAACTAAAAATATATGTATGTCACTTTTTTATAAGTTACACTTATATAATTCATATATTTTCATATCATTTTATGTGAGATGTCATTTTCATAGTGATTATGAAGATATTCATAAAAAATTATCTTCAAAAAACTACTTGTCAAGTAAATCTAAAAATATGTAGATTAAAATTTTTTAAAAACTAATCTTGAATAAGTTAAGTTTGTGTGGATACCTTGATCATATTGATTTTATTTGCCTTATATGTCAATTTTAACATATTGGTATCACCTCCATTGACATCAAATAAGGAAAAATAACATCTTTAATAATTTATTTAAAAATTAAATCACCAAGATAGTTAACATAAATTAGGTAAGGAGGTTGGTATCAAAAGACCACTTTTTGAACCAAGTGAAGAAGAAAAGAAGATAACCATTAGCGGCATATAAAAAGAGGTATACACTTACTTTCATATCAATAACATTTGAGCGTATGGATTTGGTAGACATATTTAGTGAGATAAAGCATTGTTATGCATACTTAGAGAAGAAAGATAGATTGATCTTTAAAGTAATTGAGAATTATAAAAGTTACTTTTATTATTATAAATGATTTACACATACTCTTGACCCATATGATAGAGTTTTTAAAAAAGGAGAGATGGAATTTATTTACTTTTTTTTCTTTGAAGCTTATAGATTTATCTCTCAAATACCCCTTTGGCATTGATAACAAGGAGGGAATTGTGATATTAAACATTGATTATTTTATAATGCAATAATCACTGGTACTCAATGTTTTATTATCATTGAAAATAGGAAGATTGTTAGATTAAGTGAGGTTCTAACTCATAGTTTTGATAATAACAAAATATGTTACTACTAATATTTTTTATCCTTGGTGATATTAATAAGTTAATATGTGAAATTTGAGTTAAATAGAAAGGTAAGTTAAGCAAAGGAGCCAATTGAGTTAATTTAGTTGAGCAATCAAAGGATAAAGAAATGAGCTAAGTGGAGAACATATACAATTTGAGAGAGCTTCAGTGAAGTTCAATGAAAGATTAAGAACAGGGGAGAGTCAAGAATATCTAAATTTAAGAAAATCATTTTAATCCTTTTTGTAACCTTATCTTGGTTATTTTAATAAATTAGGGGCTTAATAATTGCATGATCCTTTGTATATAGGTCAATAATGCATAAATTCTTTCATTAATTAACAACAAATTTAGTTTGATCTTTAAAGAAAACCTGTTAATTTTTAAGCAAACTTTTTAAAAAAATTCTTAAATGGTTCTTAATCAATTTTTTCATAAAAGAGTATGTTTTTATTATTGAAATAAACTGAAATGTTTGAAAAGCTTATTTTAGGTATATTGGTTAACCAATCTAGGTTAGTGGTTGATCAATGTTAGGTTTTTTGGTACATTGGTTGACTAATGTAAGTGAGTGGTTAGCTGATGTAAACGAGTGATCAACTAATAGTGTGGTTTGATAATATGTAATATGAGTTTGTGTCCATGTTGGTCAACCAATATGAATGGTTAACCAATGTTATGATTGCTAACTATTATATTAACTAGTTTTTATGTTTAATAACTATTTTGAGTTAATTTGAGTATAAATAAACTATATGTGAGTCTTAATAGGCATCTTAGATATACTAGATAATTGATAGGGGCCTTAAGATGTTAGAGAATGCATGTGTATATAGCATAATATATATTGAGCCTTGTTAATTGGTTTGCCAAGAGAGGGGTGTTTTATGTTATATGGTTATTCAATTAATGTGATTGGTGAAATTACTTAAGATACATAATATGATAGCCGTCTTAACCTTGAACAATATTTATAAAAGGTTACTTTTACTTGTGGCAAAGTTGAAATTACCATTGTTACGGGTATCATATTGTACTGGCAAAAAAATGGTAGGTCGGTATTGGCCAATACTAATTATAACCAAAATACCAGTCAGATATTGGACTAAATTGTAAATTTGTGAAAATTTGGACTACTTAATTAAAATTTTACCCTAACGTTTAACCTACCCATTACCCACATAACCCCCAAGCTCCAACCCAGCTCTACCCATGCCACTTACATCTCACACCTCAGTCTCACCATGCTTTCCTTTCAACTATCGTCCTAATCAGGCCGTCGTACCCATAACAATAGCACCCCTCACAAGTTGCACTAATTAGACCACTCAAGTCAGACTGCTCCCGCACCATTTAGAATGTTCTTGTCCCCAAAATGTCAGACTCAGCAGCACTCGCAACCAGATGGCCAGCTAGATCCAATCGTAGTGTCAACCTGTAGCTAACTCGTACTCGCCCATCTGTTGACTCGCACCCAATCCATAACTCCACAGAGGCATGGACTTTAGTCACTCCCTGACCTGCACCAATCTAAGGATTTAGCTTAGTTAAGGTTGTAAAAAGTTGCAACAAATTTTGTGGAATTGTGAAATTATGAAATAGGGAATTATGGAATTGGGTTGATCACTTGATCAGTTGGTTGTTAATTTGAATATTGAATTGTATAGTTGTGTTATCACTTGATCTGTTGGTTGTTAATTTGAATACTGAATTGTATATTTATGGCCTACAAAATATTGATATAGAAAAATGACTATTGAATTGTGAATTTATGGTGAATTATTTATCTTGTGATTTTGTGTTGTGTAGTAATTTTGTATGTTGAATTGTTGGTTCTTGGTGAATTGTGTTGGATTAAAATGAATTATGTAGTGTATTTTGTATGTTGACTATGAAGTTAATTTGAGTAAAAAAACTAAGAATGTTAATTAAATTGGCAAATGAAAGATTGTTAAATTAAAGTTGATAATTAGGATTTCAGTAACAATATTTATTAAAATTAGTTAAGAAAATAAAATATTGATAAGCATTACAAATTGAATTGTATAACCAAACAAAATAGATTAATTCATAGTTAAATTATATGATTACATAAAATAGGTTGTAAACTTATAGTTGTGTGTTACAGTTAAAATTGAATAGGTTATAGTTGTAAGTGTATGTCTTTACTTTAAGAATAAATGATGTAATCATACAAAATGAGTTATATAAAAATCTACATGTGTACTGTGTAATTGTGTACGTTGAATACTTAAATTGTAAGTTTTTAACTTATTGGTGAATTATGTTGGATAAAATTAAATTGTGTAGCGCATATTAACTCTTCATTGTGGAGTTAACTTGAGTAAGAGAGTAAGAATGTTGGTTAAAATTAGTGAATGAAAGATTGTTAAATTAAAGTTGAGAATTATGATTTTAGTAATAATGTTGATTAAAATTAGTTAAGAAAGCAAAATAATTATAAGCATTACAAATTGAATTATATAAGTAAACAAAATACATTAGTTTATAGTTGAATTATAAGATTAGGTAAAATAAGTCGTAAACTTATAGTTGTGAGTTACAGTTGAAGTTGAATAAGTTATAGTTGTGAGAGTATGTCTTTAGTTTATAGTTGAATGATGTAATCATACTAAATGAATTATACAAGAAGTATGTGCTTTTGTTTTCGTTTTGACTTTTAAGTTAAACAATACATATTTTATGATAGTAGTTGATAATGAAATTATGTGTTCTTTATTTTGATATGAAGTTATTAAGTTAATTTTGATATAAGTCTTCATTTATTTTTATAGATAAATGGAAGGAAGTTCAAGTACTCATGATAATTCAACTATGTCAGGAAGATTCAGTGATCCGAATTGAGCTCATGTTGGATTGGTTCTTAGAATGAAAATTTGTACCATTTATTTATTTGTAACAAGCATTTGAAAGGTGAAGGAATCACCAGATTAAATAAACATTTAACTAGGGTCAAAGGTAATATGGAGCCTTGTAAAAAGGTGAGTCATGCGAGATGACAAATGAAGACTTTACTTGAAGAGTATCATCATGAGAAAGATAAAAGGAAAGGATTGAATTATAAAATTAGTAGTGGAATTTCTTTTGTTAGTGTTCATGATGATAGTAGGAATGTTGAAGATGGTACTATTCTTACCCAATAAGAAGGGAATGTTGCACCTAATGTTAAGAAAAGAAAAGGATAGGTGTATAATTTTTTTATATAACGAACAACATTTAGAACTCAACCCTTCAATTTGTAGTGGCTTATAATTAAAATAAGTAACTTATAATGTGAATATAGTAATGGCTAGATAGTGATATGATTCAGGTATAACATTCGATGATTCCTTATCTTATTATTATTAGTTTATAATAGATATTATTGCCTCTTACGTTCTAGGATACAAAGCTCCTTTAATCGATGACTACAAAGGTAAACCTCTGAGTAGCTATATTGATGAAATAAATCGTTATTTGGATTAAAAAAAGAATGACTTGGACTACTTTTGGGTGTTTAATTATGTGTGATGGTCGGATAAATAGAAGACATAAGCCTATTAACAATTTTTTAGTTTATTCTGCAAAGGGGAGAATGCTTTTGAACTCTATTGATGCATCTAGCCTCATTAGGAATGTTGGTACACTATTTGAAGTATATGATGAAGTTATGAATGAAGTTGGGTCAGAAAATATTATTCAGTTCATTACTGATATTGATTTCACTTATAAAGCAACTGGAAGAAGATTGTGAAGCAAGTATAATTCTTTTTATTGGACTCATTATACTATACATTGCATTGACTTGATATTGGAAAATATACAGGGTGGTAGGCATTTTCCTATTATTGATGAGACTATGCAGAGAGCAAAAAATGGTGACCAAAATCATCTATAATTATGTATGGGTCTTAAATTTAATGAGAAAATTTTCACCAATAGTAGGAATTTGTGTTGTCATGGTATTACAAGATTTGTAACAAATTTCTTATTATTTTAGTGTCTTATTATGAGAAGAAAGAGTTGGGACAAATATTTACAAGTGATAAGTGAGTTGTATCTCAGCATGTTAAATCTAATGTTGGATTGGAGGTTTTTAGAAGTTTACTTAAAGATAATGAATTTTGGGTCTCAATGTCAATTTGTCATCTAAGTTTATGAATCTTTGGTGAAGATACTTCATTTGGTTGATAGTCATAAAAAGGCAACAATGGGTTATTTTTATGATGTCATAGAGAGGGCGAAGGAAAAAATAAAGGTCAATCTAAAAAATAGGTCTTCTTTGTATACACCTTATCTTGCAGTTATCAATGAGAGATAAGAAAGGCAACTTTACTTTCTATGATTTACAGCTGGGGCATTTTTAATTCTAGTGTCTATTTTAGACCAAATTTTACAAAGAAAGCTGAAGTTAATATAGGAATGCTATTAACTATTACAACAATTGTTGTCCATGACATGATGCAAGATCTCTGAGCTCACAAATGGATATTTGTAAGGATGTTTTTGGTAATTTTCGGATACCAATTGCTATTTGTCAAAGAGACAAACTCAATTCAGGTATATTTTTTTTCACTTTTGTTACTTGTTGAAAATTAACCATCACTTTATTTTATTTATAATACTAATTTTATTATCTTACGATTTACAATTGTTTAGTGGGACCAATTTCGATAGGTGTTTCAGAATTGCAAAGGTTTGCAATTTGAATTCTAAATCAATGTGTGAGTGCAACATGATGGAAAAGAATTGGAGCATATTTGAATTCATCCTTTCCAAGAAAAGAAATAGCTTGGAGCACAAAAAATTAAATGACTTAGTCTTTGTTCAATACAATTTAAAGCTTCGAGAAAGATGCATTATTATCATTATTAAATTGGATATAATTTCTTAAATGTCTTACTAATTTAATTTTATTAATAACTAAGACTCTTAATAGAACAAGTAGTTGTGTAGATCCAATTTTCCTAGATCATATTGATATTATGGCATATTGAGTTTCTAAGGAATTGAGTTTGATAGATGAAAGTGAATTGGAAGATAATCTTGGATAGGAAAACATTAACATATCATTTGGTGTAATGAATTTGAATGATGGTGATGACAAGGCTCCTCTCAATGATAAGGATTTTGTTCCAAATAGAAATTAGGGTCAATGTGATTTGAGCTGGTATTCAATTGAATGAAATTTATTTATTTATTTTTCTCTTCTTCTTTTAATTTTATTTATATTTGATGAATATATTAAATTCTATTTATGCAATATAATTATAAATATTTTTTGTTTCAGGTTTTACTTCTAGTTAGTTCTTTAGCACGAACTATTATTGTAAATTGTAATGGTTAGAAAGTTATGAATATTTATTATTCTTTTTATTTGATTTTTTTGATGTAATTATTATTTATTATATGGTGAAATTGTAACATTTTAAGTACTTTATATTGTCATTGATTTTGTATATGTATGATAATTAAATTATCTTTTCATATTAATTGTGATTATTTTTCATATGTGAAAGTAATATTAATAAATAAATATATTGTTATTATTTTAAATTTATATTATTATGATCTTTAGAGACAGAGTTGATGTAAAATTATATATTATACAATACAATATAATAAGGGACTACTTTGGACTTTTAAAAAAATTTAGGAACCACTTTATAAATTTAAAAAATTAACTAAAACAGTACCGTATATTAACCGATAATATTATGGTATTCATAACATTAGAAGTTACTAACCAATAAGTTTGACTCCAACTAGAAAAGGCTAAATTATTCTATTTAGTGGCATTTGAGGCTAATATTAAACATAGTTCATGAGTTGACATAAGTTAGCCATATCTTATTGGACAAGTAATAAGTGCATGTTGTTGTACGTACTATCCTTGTTTCAGAGGTTGGAGCATATGGAGGTGCAACTTAACTATGATGAGATTATTAAGATGATGGAAGATGCTACGAGAGATTTGATACTGGGAAAAGGAACATTTTAAGGCTTTTATGCCACATATTGAGGTGTATATAGTTAAGTTTGGCTCCTAAAGAGCTAAAAAATTGAAAATGAAGTATTATGGTGGGTCTAGGTGGAAAATATTAAAGGAAGCTTACACATTACTATTAAATATGTATTTTTTAATTTAATTAATTTACCATAATTTGTAATATTTTAAATTAATTAAAATATTAATGTATAGCAAACCCAACGCTTATCCGCACTACTTTCCTCACCTTTCATCTGTCAATGTTTCTGCATTTTAATTTCTTTGCTTCCATCGTTAACAACTTATTATCATCTCTTTTTTTACCATATTAATCTATCTCTTATTCTTTTTGCTCTTTCTTTTTTTTGGATAATATTATCTTTGTTGAGGAATTAAAAGAAAAGCAGAGAAGGTAGAGAGAGGAAAAACAGAGAAGGTCGAAAGAGAGAGAGAGAGAGAAATTTATGAGAGATTCCCATATTGTTTACTTTACATCAATGCTTCATTTTGAAATTATGAGTTTTTCTACCCTTATTTTTTAACCTTAATTCTATGTTGCTTTGTCTTTTCTTGTTCCAAACACGGTGAGAGCTAGGTTCCCTCTTGTCACATTTCTGGATAGTCATATTTTTAACAGAATTTGGAGAAGACGGAGTTGGGAAATAATGGAGAGAAAGTAAAGAGAGAGTAGAGAAGAAATGGCAAGAGATACAAAGTAGACTTTGGAAGTTAAGAGAGAGAGACAGGGAGAGATAGGTTGGAAGTGGCGAGAAATAATTAATTATTTTATTTAGTATTAATTAATTAAAATTTACAAGCTGTAAGAGATAGGTTGATAGTGGCGAGAAATAATTAATATTAATTAATTGTTTTATTTAATATTAATTAATTACAATTTACAAAATTTTGACCTGTACATCTATTACACCTAACATCTAATGTGTGCACGGCTGATTTGATTTACTATATCAGCAAATACTAACATCAGACTATATTTATGAAAAATTAAAACCAAATTTTAGAGTTTGGGGGGTTATAATTAAGAAATTGTGAGAAGTTTAGAATTTTTTAACTAACCCAATTCTATAACATGATTAATGTATAAATATAATAATCATAAAAATAAATTATACCTTATTAAAAAGCTTGACATTTTTAATAAGTCTCCTTAAACCAATTTCTAAAAACAATTAATTGCAACCCTTTATAGCCACACAAATGGTCAACACCTCTAACAATATCCACATGAATGAGTTGATAGAACTCTAAAAGTGGTGTTGAGAGGGATAAGCAAAAAACTTTTGCCCATTTAGAGCCTATGACTATTTATAATTGGGTTTGAATTTTTTAGTAATTTAATTAAATTATAATCCTAATTTTAACTAAATTTTAATTAGTGTTAAATTAATTCTAATTAAATATTAATTAACTCCAAACATGATTCAATATTTAATATTGATCTTTATTTATTAAATATTTTATATTTGATTATAAAGTTTATTAAACTTTACGATTAAGTCTAACTTACAGAAATTACCTTTTTTCTCTTCAACTGTTCTATTTGTATTGTCCATTAAGTTATTAACTATGTTAGTAATAGATATAAATTATAACCCTAAATTATATTTAAAATTAGATAAATTAAACATTTTAATTTATCATTAATTATCTAATTAAATAATTTATATTTATCAATCAATATTAGCGTCTAACAATAAATCATAACCACCTAAATATTAGAAATAATTTTGACTAATATTTTCATATATAATTTTTTTGTATAATTTAATCATTTTAGTATATAATTTTTTAATAGATATTGAGCATGAAATTAATATTTATTCTAATTTGAATCTAATAGTATTAGTTCTCTACTATTAGTAATTGATTATACTAATGACATTTGAAAACTAATTTCAAAGTATTATTTTATCGTAAACAAGAATTAGTTGAATCGATATTAATTGAAAACAACAAAACATTCTCTATAATCACTTTCAGATAATAAATCATATATTGAGCACTCAATTACTTTCACATACTTCATGTAATATCTAATGACAATCAATTAAGTTTCATCAAATCTTATCCACTAAGTTCTATTAAATCTTGTCCACTCATTTATGTAGGGTCCACATAAGTGTGTGAACAAAATTAAGTGGCAAAGGGTTGGAACACCCTAACTGGAAGAGGGTGCTTCGACCCTCCTACTTGTGTCCTCCAGGGAATGATTAAACTGTCCACTACATCCCTGGATTGAAATGCTTAACTAAAATATGATGTATTTTAATTGATCCATCTCTGCCCATAAAGGCTAAAATCAAGAGTTTAATCGGATAAGCAAGAAGCATATATAGTTTCATTGATATCAAGTTAAAGAAGGTCATTATTTTACATAATATGCCCGTAACTTCTCTATCATGGTCATGCAGGAAGCTTTTAAAAGTTTAAGAGATCGGAGCAAATTGTGGCGTAGGACAGAATGTTAAATATTAGGACAACCTTGTTAAAGGATTTGAGGTTCGGTGCCTACGAATTTGTATTTGTGGGAGCCTAGTTAGCTATCAATGGCAAGTAAAAGAGTATAAGAAGTTGAAGTTGGACTTCTGGCCTGTTTGGTTCAAAGAATAGAATAGGTAGGGAACATAATAGTTATTCCTGGGAATAGAAAAGATGAGAAATAGAACAGAATAAGTATTACTTTGTTTGGTTTAAGAAATGAAATAAATAAAGAATTTCTATTCCAACGTTTGGTTTGAAAATATAAACTTGGAATAAGAAATGAATAAGTAATAAAAAGACCAAAATGTTCTTATTATTATTATTATACAAAATTAATTTTTTTCTTTTTCTTTTTCTTCTTCATATTATTATGAAATTCTATTTTTAGTATTAGGACCTCTTCGTCTTCTTCTTCTTCTTCTCCTCTCAGGTACGCTCTCTTTTTTCACTCTTTGACACACGTTTTGGAGTAAAGTTATCATCTTGTTTTGAACCAACTACCAGATACGCTGTGCTCGGTGCTGGTTTC